>CM022678.1:8898123-8915562 GCA_012295275.1 Chrysomallon squamiferum
CAGACAAACACACATACACACACGTACACACATAATCACAAAACACAAACACATACACACATACATACACATACATAAATACAAAAACACAAACACATATACACATACATACACACTCATACACATACACACATACACATACACACATAGACATACATACACACATATACACATACACACAGACACACACATATACACAAACACATTAACACAGATACATACACACACATAAATACACAGACGCACACAGATATACACATACATATACACACGTACACATATATAACACACATACATGCACACATACAAACACATAGACACACATGCACACACACATACACTCACATACAAACACATTGATACACATACGTATACACACACATACACATACATACACACATACACACATATACACATACATACACTTATTCACAGACAAACATACACACATACACATGCATACACACATTGATACACATAAACATAAACACACATACAAACATACATACAGGTACACATACATACACACAAACACACAAACACATACATACACACATATAGACACACATACATACAGACATGCACACACATACACATACACACATACACACATAGAGACATATACACATACCCACGCACAAACATACACACATACACACATATTGAAACACATAAACATACACACACAAACATACATACAGGTACACATGAACACACAAAAACACATACCCATACATACACATACATACACAGACTCACACACTGATACACATAATGGTGATAAAGATAAAACACGCACGAAGTATACTTACATAGATACACACACAGTTATGCACATTAATACATACAAAAGAGATAAAGATAAAACACGCACGAAATATAATTATATAGATACACACACAGACGCTGATACACATAAAGGAGATAAAGATAAAACAAGCACGAAGGATGCTTATATACATGAAGCATTGCTAGTAACATAACCACCAATATTGCATCTACTAGCACACTATGATAACGATCACCTCAATAACAATATGACTACCACAACGACTGTTGTTTCCAATACCCACCACAACTACTGCTACTGTAACCACCATTACTATTACAGCCACTAATACTATTACTACAACTGCTAATACTGCTACTACTTGTACCAATATTGCGAATGCTATTTTTGCTGTTTATTACCAATACTATTATTACTACTACTACTACTACTACTACTCCTACTACTACTACTGCTACTACGACTGCTATGACGACTGCACATAACACTAATAAGAAAAACACAGCTGTAAAATGATACAGAGGGAAACGTTTTGTTTCTAAAATTATTTACCAGTGTAACCCGTGCTAAACACTCAGAAAATAAAATACGAGTATGCTTTATCCCTTTTATGTTTTTAGCTAATAATTTTACAGTCTGTAATTATTTTTATTTTTATTAGTAGTATTAGCATTAATATTAGTGACACAATGTAACATTTCAGTTAAAACACATTTTTGTATTTTTCAACAGAAAGACTGATTTAATATTTGACCTTTTAATAATAATAATAATAATAACAACAACAACAACAACAACAATAATATAATTAAAAAAGCAATAGTAAAAATAATAACAGCAATAATAATAACAATAATAAAAACACAACAATAATAATAGAATAGCAATAATAATATAATAATAATAATAATAAATATAACAAAGCAACAATAATAATAACAATAATAATAATAATAATAATAATAATAATAATAATAATAATAATAATAACAGTAATAAGTTTGCTCATCTGTTCAGTCGCTATCAATGTCTGTCACGTACAAAACTCTTGAAAGACTGAACTGCTTGGTATCGTGTAATGGTTTATGGTAAAAACGGCTTGAAATTTTTTTATTACATTATTTAGTATTAAATATTATTATTGTTAGTAACAGTAATAATAGTATGAGCAGTAGTAGTAGAAGTAGTAATAGTATAAATTGTATCAGTGGCAGCGGTAATAGTAGTAGTAGTAATAGTAGCAGTAGTATAGTAGTAGTAGTAGTTGTTGTAGTAATAATAGTAGTAGTAGTAGTATACATTGTAGCAGTAGTAGCGTTAATAGTAGTAGTAATAGTAGAAGTAGTATAGTACTAGTAGTAGTAGATGAAGCAGTAGTAGCAGTAGTAGTAGTAGTATTATAAATTGTAGCAGTAGTAGCGGTAATAGTAGTAGTAATAGTAGATGTAGTATAGTAGTAGTAGTAATTGAAGCAGTAGTAGCAGTAGTAGTAGTTGTAGTATAAATTGTAGCAGTGGCAGCGGTGGTTATAAACACGGTCAGCTAGGAATACAAATTTGAAAATAACAATGAAGACAGTAAGAGAGAGAGAGAGAGAGAGAGAGAGAGAGAGAGAGAGAGAGAGAGAGAGAGAGAGAGAGAGAGAGAGAGAGAGAGAGAGAGAGAGAGAGAGAGAGAGAGAGAGAGAGAGAGAGAGAGAGAGAGAGAGAGAGAGACTACAAAAATACGGTTCTGTAAAATGAGACAATCCAAAGGAAAGACAGGAGATGAAGAAACAAGCTGGAAGACAGAAAACGGAAGACACAGACACTTATTTCAGACATACAGACATACAGACACACACGCCAACATTCATTCGTACTATCCGTGTACGTATTAAACACGCATAACGCATACGGAAATGAAGACAATCAAACAAAACAACAAGAATCTCGTAATAAATATTTTACTATATATGTATTTATTCGTTGATTGATTCATTCATCGATGAAAGAGTCAGTCACGTACGCACACAGACACGTTTCACAAACACAAATGCACACTGAACTGAACTGAACGTTACTTACACTCAGGCCGTAGACTACATAATAATAAAATACACACAATATATCACTAAATCAACCTGCAGTTTTGAGAAAAGGTTCATGATTAGATTACAGAAAATGTAACGTTTTTATATAGAACACCAGCTTTTTTGAGAGTTAAATAATTTACAAAACTTATAAATACTTGGTTTAGATTGACCGAAAAACGGTTACTTTGATTCTTCAAAAAAGAAAACAAAACAAAAAACAAACTTACATGTAAATATATAGTGAAACTCATTTCCGATGTCATAGTTATTACACAATGGACATATTCTATTTTCCAATGGTGTGATTTTTACATCTTCCCGCTTCAATAGGAAGATTATGATTTGGAAGTTTAAACCGCAACAGTGGGTAGCAGTATTTTCTGTCTGTAAGTTTGAAATATGTCTGGAATGTGAAATTGTGTTTAAATTGTCTATAATGTGAAGCTTTGTACGAACACACTGACAGAGAGCAACACACTAATGTCCTGACCTGTCCAGTCACAGTAAGACCAGCCCTGTCTTTTATTTCCTGCTGACAACACAACAGCATCAACTGTTCCACCAACTCTTGACCAGTGGTCATCCTGGCCAGCAGTGACCTAGATTGCGGCCGACAACAGCATCTGCCAGATCGGGAAAAAAGTGACATTCAATTGATGTACTGATCTGTTGCTGCAATATTTGACTAAGATTCTGCTCAAACAAAATTAGATGGAAGAAAATTAAGCAATAACTGTTATGCAGTGAAGCAAAATCGAAACAGTATAATTAAAAATGTTTGTAGACAGGAAAGAATACATATCTGCTGTTATTATGTATTTCCAGTGAAAGTCTGTACACACACAAATATTTTATTGAATACGTATAAGTAGAAAATAATCCAGGCGATCTCTGTTGCCGTATTCTGTGACCAGAGTCTCAAGCCGCAAATTTAATGTTTGGTCGCTTCAAAAAACTTGTTAAGGACTCAGACTATACATTTGACAGTTAAAACAGTGGGGAAATGACCTATGGGGAAATCATTTGGTGAAGGACCGGGGAAATTGACTGGGGGAATATATCCGATGGGGAATATCAGGGGGGAATGCTCGGAAACCCTTGTAAACAAGGTTGATACCACAAGCTACTCAGTGGTAAATAATACTGATGCATGCAATCCTAAAGAAACAGTAATTCCTCAGCTTCTACTGAAGTCTTATCGTGCCGTAAAAAAACAAAAACAACAACAACAAAACAAACTTAACCTGAAAACTGTTATTTAAAACAAAGCAGTTGAAATAAACATTGCCAGAATCAATTCTTGCACCAGTGTTGAGTTTTGTATGTATGTGTTTGTGTGTTTGTATTATGTATGTATGTATTTGAGTATGTCTGTATTTATGTGTATGTTTTATTTGTATTATGTGTGTATATATTTTTTTATGTCTGTATTCATGTGTATCTTCTGTGTGTGCGTATTATGTGCGTATTTGTGTATTATGTGTGTATGTATTTGTGTATGTCTGTATGTATGTGTATCTTATGTGTGTTTGTTTTGTGTGCGTATTATGTGTGTATGTATTTGTGTATGTCTGTATGTATGTGTTTCTTATGTGTGTTTGTATTGTGTGCGTATTATGTGTGTATGTATTTGTGTATGTCTGTACGTGTGTGCGTGTAGTGAGTGTATTATACCAGTGTTTAATAAATTACAGGGACAGGTACATGCGCGCGCAAACATAAATAAATAAATAAAAATAAAACACCCGTAATGTGAACTTTCTGTTTCAAACTGATTTAGTCTCAAATGTAACTTTCTTATTTTATTGTTTGTGTTTGGATGTTTAGTGTTTTATGTGATCTGTTGTTAAGTTGTTTGTTTGTTTGTGTTTAGATGTTTAGTGTTGTATGTGATCTGTTGTTAACTTGTTTGTGTTTGTTTGGATGTTTAGTGTTTTATGTGATCTGTTGTTAAGTTGTTTGTGTTTGGATGTTTAGTGTTTTATGTGATCTGTTGTTAAGTTGTTTGTTTGTGTTTGGATGTTTTGTGTTTTATGTGATCTGTTGTTAAGTTGTTTGTGTTTGGATGTTTAGTGTTTTATGTGGTCTGTTGTTAAGTTGTTTGTGTTTGGATGTTTAGTGTTTTATGTGATCTGTTGTTAAGTTGTTTGTTTGTGTTTGGATGTTTAGTGTTTTATGTGATCTGTTGTTAAGTTGTTTGTTTGTTTTTGGATGTTTTGTGTTTTATGTGATCTGTTGTTAAGTTGTTTGTGTTTGGATGTTTAGTGTTGTATGTGATCTGTTGTTAAGTTGTTTGTGTTTGGATGTTTAGTGTTTTATGTGGTCTGTTGTTAAGTTGTTTGTGTTTAGATGTTTAGTGTTTTATGTGATCTGTTGTTAAGTTGTTTGTGTTTAGATGTTTAGTGTTTTATGTGATCTGTTGTTAAGTTGTTTGTGTTTGGATGTTTAGTGTTTTATGTGATCTGTTGTTAAGTTGTTTGTGTTTGGATGTTTAGTGTTTTATGTGATCTGTTGTTAAGTTGTTTGATGAGTTGTCCTTCCTTCCAGACCACATAGAAACTTAGTTGTTAGTTACTTATTAAATTGTTGTTGTTAGTTACTTATTAAATTGTTGTTGTTAGTTACTTGTTAAATTGTTGTTGTTAGTTACTTATTAAATTGTTGTTGTTAGTTACTTATTAAATTGTTGTTGTTAGTTACTTATTAAATTGTTGTTGTTAGTTACTTATTAAATTGTTATTGTTAGTTACTTGTTAAATTATTGTTGTTAGTTACTTGTTAAATTGTTGTTGTTATTTACTAATTAAATTGTTGTTGTTAGTTACTTGTTAAATTGTTGTTTAAGAGTTTGTTTAGGTGTGTGTTTACCAGTGTGTTAAGAGTTTTACACGTGTATGATGTGTTGTTATTTACTTATTAAATTGTTGTTTAAGAGTTTGTTTAGGTGTTTGTTGACCAGTCTGTTTTACGCAAGTCTGATGTTCTGGGTCTGTAGTTGGTTGGTAGTGAATGGTATTTGTATGGATTAGGTAGACCAGAGCATTCTCTGTGTTTCCTGTTGACAAAGTTGTATTAAAGATATCAGTTCTGGCAGATTTTTTATTTTAATAATTTTGTAAAATCCCTCCCAGTCTGCTTTGGTGAAATTCTATTTGTGTGTGAAAATGTAGTTGTTGGAGAAGTTGTAGTTGGTGAGTATTCAAATTACGTGGGTCTCCCCATTGACTCAGTGCTGTGAAGTGTTTGTTGTGTGAACAAGTCATGGTTAATATTTCAGTGTTAACTTGGACTTTGTCATGAGTCAGCTTAGTATGTCCTGCACATGTATACTGTTGGTGCTACGTGGTGTCAGTGTTGTTTTATGTCGTATTTTTATTACTTATTACAGTGTTTGTTTTTATCTCAAGTTTGTGACGTTTTCGTGTAGCTGTTTCAATGATGTTTTGTCTGTTCTCGTCAAACACCAGCTGCTCTGGAAGAAGTCTTTGTTGGCTGCCTAGTCTGGCAAACGACGGTTTCCTCAGGTGAAACAGACGTGGAGGAAAAGTTTGCATGTTTCAGTGGATCGCCTGGTCAGAACAAGCGCTCAAGCATAATGAAACCACCAAGGTAATGTATTCTTTATTCATAAACCGTTTTCGTTTTGAAATCAGGACCAGGAACTGTGTTTTTACACTGCAGACTCTTCATTTAGCCACTGCTGCTGTTTTTTGTTTCAGATTCTTGGAAGATTACAGAGATGTGTGGCTTAGGTCCTCGACTTGCTGCAGGCAGAGAAACTGCACGTGGGATATCAACACTGACCGTCCTGCAGGAGAAGCTGTGAGCAAGGTACGAGTCTATCCAGACCTACAGGAGAAGTTGTGAGCAATGAATTTTCAATACTCATAAAAAACTGAGATTTTCAGTACAGTGTAATTTCTTAACATTTTGATAAAATGATTTGTTTGCAGGTCTGAGACTGATCAAGCAGTGACTGACAGAAAACAACAACAGAAGAAGACAGGTGACAAGTTCTTTGTCAACAACTACCAAACTCAAATACCTCTCAGACGTGTCAATGAGTATATGTTGAGTACATCTGCACAGACGTCTTACTGAGTGTCTTTTGAGTACTTCTACAGAGACATGTCTCACTGAGTATATGCTGAGTACATCTACAGAGACACATCTCACTGAGTATATGCTGAGTACGTCTACAGAGACTTCTCACTGAGTATCTGTTGAGTCCGTCTACAGACACGTCTCACTGAGTGTATGTTCAGTAAATCTACAGAGACACGTCTCACTGAGTGTCTGTTGAGTACATCTACACAGACGTCTTACTGAGTGTCTTTTGAGTACGTCTACAGAGACACGTCTCACTGAGTATATGTTGAGTACATCTACAGAGACACATCTCACTGAGTATATGTTGAGTAGATGTAAAGGGACACGTCTCACTGAGTATATGTTGAGTACATCTACAAGGACACGTCTCACTGAGTGTCTGTTGAGTACATCTACAGAGACACGTCTCACTGAGTGTCTGTTGAGTACGTCTACAGAGACACGTCTCACTGAGTGTCTGTTGAGTACATCTACAGAGACACGTCTCACTGAGTGTCTGTTGAGTACATCTACAGACACGTCTCACTGAGTATATGTTGAGTACATCTACAGGGACACGTCTCACTAAGTGTCTGTTGAGTACATCTAGACACTTCTCACTGAGTGTCTGTTGAGTACATCTACAGGGATACGTCTCACTAAGTGTCTGTTGAGTACATCTAGACACTTCTCACTGAGTGTCTGTTGAGTACATCTACAGAGACACGTCTCACTGAGTACATGTTGAGCACATCTACAGAAGTGAAAACATGTCCACTCATCAAGTCAGTGTTTGGTACGGCTTGATTAGAAGTTCAGAAAATACAACAACTTGATGTTTTCAGTAGTGTACATGCATTTATAGTGTGTTTTATATCACTGACAAAAATATTTAAAATTTGAATGTCTCTTCCGTTACAACTGGTCAAAGTTTAATATCACTGAATTTAACCACACAAAACTTTTCTTAATATTCATTTTAGAATCCAACGATGCCTCTGAGTTTTAAACATAACAGTAATATTTATTTAACACTTAGAATAAAGAATTTTGTTAGAAAAAGTATTTTTAGGTATCAGTGATAATACTATTTTATTTGATTATTTACAAAGAATAATATTAATATTATACATCTAATATATATATAATTAAATAATATTTTACAATTACTAAAATAATTTATTATTAAAGACTTTTAGATACGTTTTTAATAACTGTCTAACTTTATGGATAACAATGATAGTCATTATTATATCAAAATAAATAAATAAAAATATATTTGAAACACAAAACTTATTAATTAATAAATTATCAATTTTAAACAAAAATTATCACTTTTAAACAAAAATCTCTTTCTGATATTATTAGAGCGTTTAAACTGCTCCAGATAATGCATGGTTTTAATTAGTTTATATAAAAAAGTATTATTCTCAGTAATCAATCAATTTATTTTTTAATAGTAACCGTCAAATAAACACTACAGAAAAATGTATAAGAAAAATGAATTAAGGAATGTTACACTGAAAGAGATTAAAAATATTTAAAAATGTGTTTTTAAAGGCACTACAATGTCCTGTTAGTAATAATTCTAATCTATATCACCCTCTGATGATCTGTTACTTAGTAACAGTGAAAACGTTTTTGTTTTTTTAAAGTGATATTTTTGACTTCTAATATTTAAGGGGACATGCTTGGTAAAACATCAAACAGTTTGAATAAACAAAATTCCTTTTTGTTTTTTCTTGGTTTTGTTTTTTAGTTTTTCGCAACAATTCCGAAAATTTATATCTGCAGTTACGTGTTTCACTGCAAAGATCAACATGAATGAAAAACTTTATTTTGTATTAAAAAAATACTATTTATTTTGAAGTATATATATATAAATACATACATACATACATACACACACATACATACATACATACATACATACATACATATATATATACATATATATATATATACATATATATATATATATATATATATATATATATATATATATATATATATATATATATATATATATATAAAGATTACTTTGTTTTAAAAACAATTGGTGTGCCATGTGGCCCTTAAATATTTTGCATATGAAAACTCAATAACTGATTGTTCTCAAAGAAAGACGTGAACTTATTTTGTGTTATGTGTTTCATTATGTATTTTTATCTAGTACCATCGAACTTGACAAATAGCTTCCAAAGACTGAGCATAATTTTATTAGCAAATGGTCACAAATGAATTTTTTCTTTCTGATTCTTGATTTGATGTCCTAATGCTGACATTGATGTTCATATTTCCACTTAGTTATTATTTTATTTGTTTCTTTCTTTATTTGTTTGTGTATCTCAGTATCTCAATTTTCCTCCGCACTAAACCAGTTTTTAATTAACATATTTACTGATAAAATAATAATAAAAAAAAAAATTAAAATACTAAAAAACGGAAGAAGAAGAAAAACAAAATAAAAGCATCCATGATTATCATAAAAAATAAAAACATTCTGATAATAATCATCATGAAAGTAATTTTATCATCCCACAGTTTAATGATTTTACTTCTGCTGGCAAACTTTTCAAACTGTACTTCTGCTGGCATTGTTTGANCTCTCATCATCTAATGTCAACTAGACCATGTTAAATAATCCCAAATTGAATCAGGGATCTGAAACTGAAAGTAAAGAACACCGTTATTTGTTTTACTAATCCACTGACTCAGTATTTCTTAGTTTGAAAAATATAAATAATTTTACTTTAATTAATTTTATTACATTTCTCCTACTAGTCCTTATAAAAGTTTTATCAATGGAAAAGGAACAAACTTAACTGATACAGTAAACCAGGGTAATTTAATCAAATACCAGTAATGTTTTAGTAATTTAGGTTTAATTATTTGAAACTTACATCATTAAAGAGTGAAAACAGCTGGGCAGACTGAGCAGTCAGACACACGAAAACTTCGTCGGAGGATTATCAGAAAGATTTAAATCTCTCAAACAACCCGCAAAAAGAAATACCTGGAAATAGAATGTAATCGTTAAAAAAAAAAAACTTATTTTATATATATATATATATATAATTAAGAATTTACTCTAAATGTATACACAGATAATTATATTTGTTTTTTCTGATTGTTCTGCTCTTTATACGCTTTGGGTCAATGATTATAACTAAATGTCTGAAGGAAAATTTTGCTGGCTTAAAAATGGTAACTGTAGACGAGCACGCATTGAACATTCACTGAGTGACAGTTATAATAAACGAAATAAGTTTTGTATTAAAGAGAAATGTGATTTAGTATTATTATTATTATTATTATTATTATTATTATTATTATCATCATCATCATCAACATTATTATTATTATTGTTGTTGTTGTTGTTGTTAATGAATGTGTAATCTTGAGCCTCTATTTCAACAAGGTAGATAAAGGCAATTGTTGATTCTTTGAAACACATAAGACTAAATGTTAATAGTAAATCTTTTATTCTGATAATCATCATCATTGTGTATGAATTTAAACAATGTGCTAAGATTGATTTGGCGCTAACAAAATATAACTTTATTTCTTGCATCTTCTATGGACAGTGAAACACTTTAATACTTTGAGAAAATGTATCACTGTCCAATTACGTAATACATTTTATATCTTCACGTGATTACTTTTTATCTGTTCTTATTTTATTTTATTTTATTTAGTAAGCTATTTATTTTTGGATTAAAAGAATAAACTGAAGTAGTTCATTCCAAAGAACAGTGATGGAGAGAGGGAGAGAGGGAGACAAGTAGCTTAACGAATTTAAGAGTTTTATTTGATTTCGGTTAATAAAAAATACAATATTAACACTGGGCTACGTAACTAACACTTTCCTCGATGACCTTCAAGAGAATCTATTCGTTATTCTTCTTCTTGTCTTATTATTATTATTTATGTGTGTGTGTGTGTTTGTGTGTGTGTTTGCATTTCTGTGCATGTGATTAGTGAATGCTACAGGCACGCATGTGAATCTGCATATTAATGTTTTCACTGCAGATAGAACAAACTCAGTACAACTCAACACGACTGACTATGAGATGAAATTAGTAATAAATACAGATTAACAGCATGTTCTAAATAATATACAAGTCATTAGGTGTTTTATACTAATAAGTATACATTATAAACTATGTAGAAATTAATATAAACATGTTGTTTGTGTGTGTGTTTGTGTATTAGTTTAAGTGTGTGCTTGTTTAGTCCCAAACACAAAATGCACACACACACACACACACACACACAAATGTACACAAGCATGCTCATACATACACACAATAGTTTTTACATATTTAAATAGATTATTACTGTTATCATTTTTGAGTCTTCCATGAAATAAATATTTGATAACAACAATTTTTATTCCATTTAAAATTTAATTTAATTATAAAAAAATTTAATATTTCATTCACAATTGCTCCTTATCATTTAGTTGACTGGAAAATGTGTTTACTTCTACATAGATATATATATATATATTCTTTCTTTTCCTTTTAAGTACTATTTCAGAATAAGTATAACTTTTCCAGCAACTATTATTTATATGTTGAGAACTGAGTAACAATTCAAAATATTCTTAGACCCAATTTTATAAAATAATTGCCTTCACAAAGTAAACAAATCATTCCAGTATTATTTTATAATTTATCATGAATACCCCAGTAAGACAAACAAACAAAAATAAACCTATTTTAGTATTACCATTATTTATTTATTCATTTGTTAATTTATAATAATAATAATAAATAATAATAATAATAATAATAATAATAATAATAATAATAATAATTATTATTATTATTATTATTATTATTATTATTATTATTCATTTATGACATTATAAGCAATTGATCATGGATAATAATTGTTATAATATAAGGGAAATAACTCTCTTTTGCTAAAACTTTATTTATATTGTTAAAAGATATGAAATAAACAAAGAAAGCAAATACAGTTTCCCACCCAAATTAAAAACAAAATCACTAATAATAAAAACCCTGAAAACAGTTTTATATCTCATTTTTATTTAAAAACAAACAGTAACAATGAATTAAAAAAACCACATTCAACAGCAAAATTGTAACAAATATAAAAATTAATTAATTAAAAATGCCTATAAAAAACATAATACTGATACATGTGCATTATAAACAAAAAATATTGTAAAAACAAAATATAATTTAACTGTTATATATTTTTTTTTTTTACCTGTTTTAAATTATTACATTGGATAATTAATTACTTTATTTAACAGGCGCTAGTATTAAAAATTAATCTAGATATCTGTTTTTTATTAATGTGTGCTAAATAAATTAATTACTTTATTTAACAGGAGCTAGTATTAAAAATTAATCTGTTTTTTATTGAAGTGAGCTAAATAAATTAATTACTTTATTTAACAAGAGCTAGTATTAAAAATTAATCTGTTTTTTATTGAAGTGAGCTAAATAAATTAATTACTGTATATAACAGGAGCTAGTATTAAACATTAATCTGTTTTTTATTAAAGTGTGCTAAATAAATTGATCTGATGTTTTTTATCTGCTGAGTTTATGTTGTATTTTGTGCAAACATAAATATACATATATCACATATACACAAGTAAAAGACACAAACCAAACACCAATAACATTACAATACTCACACAACAGAACATACACAGTCACACACACTCACACACACATTCACTTAGGCAAATCTCACACAAACAGACATACCAACATACATACACATACACCAAAACACATATACACCAAAACACACAAACACATACAGGTACACATATATTCAGAGACATACCAACATACATACTGACATACATCCTCACACATACAGTGCAGAACATAAATTTAATAGATAATAACTGATATTATCAAAAACACTTAACTGGCCAATGAAAACAAAAATCTAATAAAAATATGATTTCCTTTATAAACTTTGGTCCGTGTATTTTATCAGCACATAAATATTAGTATCAGTGTGTGTGAATTAACAGCATATTTTATCATGTTATTCGATATCAGAAAAAGTTGAGTAGAGCATTAAAAAAATCATACAAAAAGGATGGTAGAAATTATTATTTTCTGTATCAGAACACTGGATAGAGGCAAAAATCATCAGTTAAGTTGTTATGGTTGAAATTATCATTCTTTGTGTCAGAAAACTTTCTACAGAACAGTTTTAAAATCATTTTCTATGAAGTGGAATTGACATTATCTATATCAGAAAATACAGAATGGCATAGAAAACTTAACCTCTATAATCAGGGAAAAAACTGGATAGATTATTAACAATACCTATTTATTATCAGACAAGCAGGACAAAAGAAAATATGTCAGAAAATACTGAATGTATTATTAATAATATTATTTTATCCTCATACAAACTGGAAAAGAGAAAATACTATTCTCTCAGAATGTACCTAATAGAACTGTAACTGAAAACAATTTTCTTTCATCAGATAAGCTACACAGTCACTGTCACCACATTCTACATCAGTGTACACAGGGTGAGCTAATCTGTAAGTGTGACGTTTCCATGACTCCTCTGTGTTCTGCAGAATTAGCTCAGGATGAGCTGAATCTTCAGCTTGTCTCACTTTCATCCTCTTCTCCACTTCTTGTCTGAGAAAAACATTTCAATATTTAATATTAATGTAATTAGGTATTGGTTTGTACAGTGTCTATTGTTATATTTACCTTTGTTTGTCACACAGTAGCTGATATACTTTACATGCTGGGGTGGCCTTAAACATTCATTCATTCGTATAGTTTGTAAAAACAATGGCTATCGAAAATTTCAGTTATTTAAAGATAAGCTTTCATTCCTATCCATTTTACAAAAATAATGGACATAATTTTATAAGCACATGATACCAATAGACATAATTACAAATGAAAGGATTTTTTTGTTTTTATTTTTATTTTATTTTTTATCAGTTACCATTAATTTTTATTATTATTATTATTATTATTATTATTATTATTATTATTTTGTTATATGTGAGCCTTTCCATGAGCATCAAGGCAAAAACCAGCTACTTTGTTTAGACCTAGTATTATAATTATGCACATACACTTTATGAACAGGGAAAGACAATGAAAGAAAGAAAGTGAAAGAGAGAATCAGACAGGCTAGGAGAAAATTAGAGATAGTGAGAGAGAAATAAAAAGACAATGACATCATCACTATACCTGACTTTTACCTGCAGTTCTGTACTTTTAACATCATCAACTTTAAATTTAATTCTTGACTCTATGAACGGTCAGCCTAGGTAACAATAAACATATTTTTTTAATTATTCATAATAATCATTGTTAGTGTTAAAGAACAGTGATACAGTTGGAAGAAATATTCTAGAACAAATTGTCAAAACAGATAGATATTTACAGATTATAAGTTTAGAAATACATACAAATAGTCATATAGGTAGATATTTAGATAGACAAACAGACTAAGTTAGATAAAGTCACAGACTTACAGACAGACAGAAAGTTGAAAGAGACAAATGTAAAACACAAGAGTACAGAGATACATAGATGTATTTATTAAGTAACATTATTTAGACACTGGCAGATATTGGGTAGATAGGTAGGTTGATGATGTAGACAATCAGACAGACAGACAGACAGACAGAAGGGTTATTGTAGACACTGGTAAACAGATATTTAGTTAACAGGATTAGGCAGATGTAACACACACACACACACACACACACACACACACACACACACACAGAAAGAGTGAGAGAAGCTGACAGACTGGGAGTAGTAGGTAAATCAAATTACATTTATATATAATTAGTCAAACACTGATTGGGAGTAGTAGGTAAATCAAATGACATTTATATATAATTAGTCAAACACTGATTGGGAGTAGTAGGTAAATCAAATGACATTTATATATAATTAGTCAAACACTGATGATTTAAATGGAATACCTCTTCTCTGTTGTAGTAATCTGTAGCCTTGTCTACAGATACACAATCAGACATCAGTATCCATGCTGTTCCACTGTTTGAACAAGTAACTGGATCCTGGCAAATTCAAGGAGTAGTAGTAGTGATATAGTGATAGTAGTAGTATTAGCAGTAGTAGTTTTAGTAACAGTAGTAGCAGTTGTAACAGCAATAGAAACAACAGAAGTATTTGTAATAGTTGTAGTAGTAGTAATAACAAAAATACATTATAATAAGACTAATAACAATAGTAATATTAATAATAACTGTAATAAGACAAATACATAAAATAATAATTAAAAAAAATGTTAAAATAATAATCATAATAAGAAATTACATTAATATTAACAATAAAAAGGTACAGTATCATAATAATACAAAATAAAATTACTAACAATAAAATTCACAATTAAATAACAGGTCTCTAAAAGAAGAAGAAAACAATATATATAAATAATAGGTTGCCATTTTAATATATTAACAATCAAGAATTATAAAGAAATAAAAAAAACAAAAAAAAACAAGAACAAACAGAGAGAGAGAGAGAGAGAGAGAGAGAGAGAGAGAGAGAGAGAGAGAGAGACTTCAAGTGGGAGAGAGAGAGAGAGAGAGAGAACCAAATATAAATATTCATAAATAAGCAGAATGTGATGTTTGTAATTACAGACAGATACACAGAAAGACAGACAGCTGTGAACTGTTATTACTACATACTACATACTATATAATCACTCACCATGACCTTTCAAGATGGCTGCAATGTCAAGGACATCACCTAGTGTCAGTGTCAGAAGTTGACTGTTTCCTTTATCTGTGAGAATGGCTGGACAGTGCATCATATTACCCAGCATTCCTAGAGCAAAATAAATAAATAAATAAATGAGATGACAAATTTCAATAAATATGAACAATATAAATGTTAAAAATAAAAAACAAATATAACTGATTACCAGGATGTCCTCCAAGTGCTGTCAGTTTAATCAGGAAGCTGTCTGCAACTGAAGGGAGACAACTACAAGATGATTCAACTTTCTCCCCTGATTTCTTGACAGTGAGAACTTAAAATTAATTAAATTTACATAAATAATTCATAAATAATTCATCTAAATTTAGGAAGTAAATTTAAAATAAAGATTCTTGGAGAGGTCAGTTATAATCTGATAGTTAAAACTTGAAATACTGATTTAAAACAAAGTTAGTAGAATAAATTATTTTGTTATTTCATTTAGTGTGTAATAATGAATTCAAAGTAAAGTAAATTTGTAATCCAAAAGCACCACATATTAAAATACTAATTTAAACAAAGTTTAAATTAACAGAAAATATATTACTGGCTGCTGGCATGAGCATGGTATAATTCACTTTTTGTAACATATCACTGAATTCCCAGCTGACTTTAATTTATAAAGCTTTGCAAAATGGTGAAAACTAAAAAGCTAAAAGATCAGGTGGCAGAGTTGCAGGCTGCTTTGCAGGAAGAAAGGGCTGTGACTCAACGACTTAATGAGGATTTGCTGAGTCCTAAACAAGGTGAAAGCAGAAGTGGTTTGGGAAGTTCTGCATAAGATTTTTGAAGACAGATCATCAGTGGCATGAACTTCAGCTATGATGCCCAACAAGAATTATACCTTGTTGCACCAATTTGCTGAAAATGTGAGAGACTGAAGAAAGAACTAAAACAATGAGTCCAAGTTGATTGTTTGTTAGATACTGGGTCAGTGGTAACTATGATAACTGAGGATTTCTTCAACAACAACTTTGCTCCACTTGGTATTCAGCTCCTTGCAAGTCAAGGATGGCTCTCACTTAAGGCTGCCAATGGATTGGATATTCTCTACTGTGGATATACTGAACTCAACATTGAAGCACTAGGCAAATTAGTTCCTGACAGAGGAATTGTGGTGGTGAAGAGGCCTAAAGAAATTGCAATGATGCAGGCAAAAGACAAGTTAATAAAGAGACTGCTGAGACATGGCTAGAGTTGGAAACCATGCAGAGCTGAGAGGAAATTAGAAGAATCTGGGTTGTTAACACTAATCTGACAATGGGACAGATTATTTCTTGAAAACTGTGAACTGTACAGAAAAATAAAGGACCCCAATTTGGGAAGTATCACAACAACAGATATGGGTATCCCATGTTTTGCCACTTCAACAACAGCAGACATGTATCGATGTCTGACAACATAAATATGAGTATGGCTAGTGTCTTACATCTACAACAACAGCAGACATATAGTCAATGTCTTTATAAATATGAGTATGGCTAGTGTCTTACCTCCAGAACAACAGCAGATATCAGACATGTACTTGATGTCTGACAACAAATATGTATCCTTAATGTTACACCACTACAACAGCAGTCACATAGACGATGTCTCACAAACAATAAATATGGGTATCGCTAGTGTTTCACCACTACAACAACAGCAGACATGCAGTATGTGTCTGAAAATGATATGGGTATCCCTAGTGTTTAACAATATAATAATGGGTA
>CM022678.1:8915762-8971631 GCA_012295275.1 Chrysomallon squamiferum
TAAATAAAATAAATAAAAAACATCGTAATGTGAAATTTCTTTATATGTTTGTCGTCATGAAATGTTGGAAGAAAATCACAATTTTTCTGGTCGGTCTAATGAAACACACCGAATCATTAACATCCAATATGTCGCTTGATGTCCTTCTATTACCTAGTTTGTAAATTCAAAATAACTAAAACTATATATATATAAAATATAATAATAATAATAATAATAAAAAAAAAAAAAAAAAAAATATAGATAAATAAATAAATAAAAGTAAATTCTGACCATTCTGGTTATAAAACTGTTTTATAAATTTCTGAGCATAGCTCTATTTAACTGTTAAAACCTTCCGCTTGTGTGAAACCGCCATTTGTGTGAGGAACGTAAAAAAAAAAAAAATAAATAAAATAAAATTTAAAAAAAAGTACAAAAAAAGGAAATGTATTACTTCTTTTACAGTTTGTGGCTTTTATTATTATTGTTATTATTACATGGTTTCTTGATCTGTCTGTCTATTAATCCACCTATCTGTCTGTCTATTAATCCACCTATCTGTCTGTCTGTATAATATAAATAATGTGTATAATATCAACGTAGTACAAAATAGTTCAATGTTGAGATTTGTTATAAATTTATTATAAATAATGAAGATAAATCTGAATTTCTTTTTTTGTAGAAGCTCACCTACGAAATAAATGAATATTTTACTTCTTCTTTCCAATATTTTACAAAACAACACTGATTTAATATAATGGTATAAATAGTAAGTGAAATATAAATAAATGCTAAAACATTATTTGAAATTACAATCTTTGTTCTTGATTATATACATACATATATACATACATACATACATACATATATACATACATATATATATATATATGTTAAGAATTTTACTTTAAATATTCATTGTTTGTAAAGTTAAATTTTAAATATAATTAACAGCTGTTATTAAATAATAATAATAATAATAATAATAACGAAACAAGTTTTGTATTAAAGAGAAATGTGATTTATTATTATAATTATAATAATTATTATTATTATCATCATCATTATTATTATTATTATTTATTCATTTATTTATTCATTCTTTTATTTATTTATTCTTTTATTTATTTATTATTTTTGTTGTTGTTGTTCTTGTTAATTAATAAATTTGTGACCTTGAAGCTCTATTTGTGTATGAATTTAAACAATGTGCTAAGATTGATTTGGCGCTAACAAAATATGACTTTGTTTCTTGCATCTTCTACGGACAGTGAAACACTTTAATACTTTGAGAAAATGTATCACTGTCCAATTACGTAAAACATTTTACATCTTCATGTGATTACTTTTTGTCTGTTGTTATTTTATTTTATTTAGTAAGCTATTTATTTCTGGATTAAAAGAATAAACTGAAATCGATTAATTGTGTGTGTGTGTGTGTGTGTGTGTTTTAAAGATTTTAATCCCAAGTATTTGACCCATGTAGATTAGCTTGTATTTGAAAGACAACAGTATATGTGTATTACTTTTTTTTAATCAATTAAGAATATATTTGATTAAGATTTCTACTGTTCTTTTTTGTTTCCATATCTAAATTAAAGTAAAAATATTATTTAAAAAATTACTTGAGTCTAATATTGCTATTAACATTTTAAATAATAAAACTGAACAATAAAACTGAACTGTTTTATTGTGGCAGAAATCTGGACACGAGTGTGAAGCAGATTCCACCATTTTACAGTCAGCTGATGACACAGGACCAGGTAAAATGACCAGACTGATCTGATTTCAGTCTGTTGTGTTCATTCAGCAGTGGTGAGTGATGCTGATGTTGATGTTCTTGTCCTTTCTGCTCTGTGATGTTTCTCCAGAGTCACATTTTGAAGTTTCAGTCTGTTGTGTTCATTCAGCAGTGGTGAGTGATGTTGATGTTGATGTCCTTGGTCTTTCTGCGCTGTGAAGTTTCAGTCTGTTGTGTCGATTCAGCAGTGGTGGTTGATGCTGATGTTGACGTCCTTGATCTTTCTGCTCTGTGATGTTTCTCCAGTCACTTTTTATATATATGTAAAAATATCTATAAATTATATATTTGTTGTTAGAACCATTTCTATTTTTATTTTTTATTGCAGTAAACGTTGTTTTGTTGTTTTTGTTTTGTTTTTTATCTATACATTTTATCTGTAGTTTCTTATTAAAATAAATCTCACGTTACTTTTTACTCTGCTGCTAGTAACAAAAGAATAAATATTGTTGTGTTATTCAAGCTATCGGCAGAAAATTAGGTTAGGCATAATATTTGATTTTTTTTCTATCCATATGAAGACACTGTTTGTACCAGTAAGTATATCTTACACGTGTACACTAGTGTGAAATTTATACATTTATTAAAATTTAATAAGAAATTCCCATTGAACTACTGCGAGTTAGTTCTAGTTCAGAAATACGAGACACACTGAAACTAGAAAATCGGGGAGCGTCGTGGGTTCGACCTCCAGTTCCATGTTTCTTATGTTTTATGCATCAGCCTCACTTTATGAAGAATAAATAAATAAAACAAAAACTAATTTAACTTGTCTCACAATAGTTTATTATCATTTAGTGGATTATTAAAAATAATTTTTATAGTAATTATATATATATATATATATATATATATATATATATATATATTGTGTTCTTAGTTTAGTTACCAGTAATATAAATAGCATCCTAAATAAAAAATGTATTATTAATTAGTTATTTATTACTGTCATTGTTATTACTGTAATTTTATTATTATATTATTTATTCATTTATTTATAATTTTATTATTAATTTATTATTGTGATTATTGTAGTTTATTATTATATCATTTTTAATGTGATTTATTTTATTATTTATTCAACTTTTTCAAAAATAAAGCCTCCAATTTTTATTCAACTAGACATAAACTGATAATTTACACAATTATTATTACTTTTGAATTTAAATTAATTTGCTTGATTTGCTTGAGATGAAATTAGTAATAAATAGAGTTTAATAGAATTTTCTAAGTTATTGATACACAAGACATTAGATGTTTTATACTAATAAATACACATTATAAACTATGTAGAAATTAATATAAACATATGTTGTGTGTGTGTGTTTGTGTATATTAGTGTAAATGTGTGCTTGTTTAGTCACAAACACAAAATGCACATACACACATACACACATACAAATGTACACAAGCATGCACATACACACACACACAATCTTTTTTAGTTTTTAATTCTGTACATATTTAAATAGATTATTACAGTTATCATTTTTGAGTCTTCCATGAAATAAATATTCGATAACAACACTTGGTATTCCATTTAAAATTTATTTTTTCATTCACAATTACTCCTTATCATTTCATTGACTGGAAAATTTGTTTACTTCTACATAGATATATATATTTCTTCTTTTCCTTTTAAGTAATATTTCAGAATAAGTATAACTTTTCCAGCAACTATTATTTATATGTTGAGAACTGAGTTACAATTCAAAATATTCTTAGACCCAATTTTATACATTAATTGCCTTCACAAAGTAAACATATCATTTCAGTATTATTTTGTAATTTGTCATGAATACCCCAGTAAGAAGACAAAAAAAAAAAATACATTTTTTTTTAATCAGAAATAAACCTATTTTAATATTACCATTTTTATTTATTTATTCATTTGTTAGTTTATTATTATTATTATTATTATTATTATTATTATTATTTTATTTATATTATAAGCAACTGACCATGGATAATAATTTTCATAATATAAGGGAAATAACTCTCTTTTGATAAAACTTTATTTATATTGTTAAAAGATATGAAATAAAGAAAGAAAGCAAATACAGTTTCCCACCCAAATTAAAAACAAAATCACTAATAATAAACACCCTGAAAACAATTTTATATCTCTTTTTTATTTACCAAGAAACAGTAACAATGAATTAAAAAATCAAATTCAACAGCAAAATTGTAACAAATATAAAAATTAATTAATTAAAAATGCCTATAAAAACATAAAACTTGATACATGTGCATTATAAACAAAAATATTGTAAAAACAAAATATTTTTAACTGTTTTTTTTTTTTTTTTTTTTTACCTGTTTTAAATTATTACATTGGATAATTAATTACTTTATTTTAAAAGGAGCTAGTATTAAAAATTAATCTAGACAAAAATTAATTTTTTATTAAAGTGTTAAATAAATTGATTTAAAATTAATTTTTTTTCTGCTGAGTTTATGTTCTGTTTTTTGCATATGTAAATATACATATATCATTAATCTATACACAAAGTTTTTTAAAAGACACAAACAAATTCCGAAAATAACACACATAAACATTAACATTACAATAAAGTGTGCAACAGAAATACACAGTCACACACACACACATTCACTTATGCAAAACCCACACACACATACCAACATATTTACAGGAGCACACATATACATACACATAAAACACACACACAAATAAATTGACACACATATTTAGAGAAACATACACACTACATACATCTGTTTTTATACATCCACACACATACACATACAGGCACACACACATATTCAGAGACATACCAACATACATACTGACATACATCCTCACACATTACACACACATAAACACATATATTCAGAGACATACCAACATACATAAACACATACATCCTCACACATACAGAGCAGAACATCAATTTAACAAATAATAACTGATATTATCAAAACACACTTCCTATAATAACTGGCCAATGAAAATTACAAAGAAAAACTTAACAAAACTCTAATAAAAAAAATCTAATAAAAATATGATTTCCTTTTCCTAAAAACTTTGGTCCGTGTATTTTATCAGCACATAAATATCAGTGTGAATTAACAGCATGTCATGTTATTCTGTGTATCAGAAAATGTTGAGTAGAGCATTAAAAAAATCATACAAACAGGATTGTAGAAATTATTATTTTCTGTATCAGAACACTGGATAGAGGCAAAAATCATCAGTTAAGTTGTATGGTTGAAATTATCATTCTTTGTGTCAGAAAACTTTCTATAGAACAGTTTTAAAATCATTTTCTATGAAGTGGAATTAACATTATCTATATCAGAAAATACAGAATGGCATAGAAAACTTAACCTCTATAATCAGGGAAAAAACTGGATATATTATTAACAATACCTATTTATTATCAGACAAGCAGGACAAAAGAAAATATGTCAGAAAATACTGAATATATTATTAATAATATTATTTTATCCTCATACAAACTGGAAAAGAGAAAATACTATTCTCTCAGAATGTACCTGATAGAACTGTAATTGAAAACAGTTTTCTTTCATCAGATAAGCTACACAATCACTGTCACCACATTCTACCATCAGTGTACACAGGGTGAGCTAATCTGTAAGTGTGACGTTTCCATGACTCCTCTGTGTTCTGCAGAATTAGCTCAGGATGAGCTGAATCTTCAGCTTGTCTCACTTTCATCCTCTTCTCCACTTCTTGTCTGAGAAAAACATTTCAATATTTAATATTAATGTAATTAGGTATTGGTTTGTATAGTTTGTATTGTTATATTTATCTTTGTTTGTCACCCAGTAGCTGATATACTTTTCATGCTGGGGTGGCCTTAAACATTCATTCATTCATTCATTTGTATAGTTTGTAAAAACAATGGCTATCAAAAATTTCAGTTATTTAAAGATAAGCTTTCATTCCTATCCATTTTACAAAAATAATGGACATAATTTTATAAGCACATGATACCAATAGACATAATTACAAATGAAAGGATTTTTTTGTTTTCATTTTTTTTTTTTTTTTATTTTTTATCAGTTACCATTATATATTATTATTATTATTATTATTATTATTATTATTATTATTATTTTGTTATATGTGAGCCTTTCCATGAGCATCAAGGCAAAAACCAACTACTTTGTTTAAACCTAGGTATCATAATTATGCATATACACTTTATGAACAGGGAAAGACAATGAAAGAAAGAAAGAAAGTGAAAGAGAAAATCAGAGAGGCTAGGAGAAAATTAGAGATAGTGAGAGAGAAATAAAAAGACAATGACATCATCACTATACCTGACTTTTACCTGCAGTTCTGTACTTTTAACATCATCAACTTTAATGTTAATTCTTGACTCTATGAACAGTCAGCCTAGATAACAATAAACACATTTTTTTAATTATTCATAATAATCATTGTTAGTGTTAAAGAACAGTGTTACAGTTGGGAGAAATATTTACAGACAAAATTGCCAAAACAGATATTTACAGATTATATGTTTAGACATACATACATATAGATAGTCACATAGGTAGATATGTAGATAGACAAACAGACTAAGTTAGATAAAGTCACAGACTTACAGACAGACAGAAAGTTAGAAAGAGACAAATGTAAAACACAAGAATACAGAGATACATAGATGTATTTATTAAGTAACATTGTTTAGAGACTGGTAGATATTGGGTAGATAGGTAGGTTGATGATGTAGACAATCAGACAGACAGACAGACAGAAAGGTTATTGTAGACAGATATAGAGTAAACAGATATATAGTTAATAGGATTAGGCAGATGTAACACACACACACACACACACACACACACACACAAACACACACACACAGAAAGAGAAAGAGAGAGAAGCTGACAGATTGGGAGTAGTAGGTAAATCAAATGACATTTTTATATAATTAGTCAAACACTGATGATTTAAATGGAATACCTCTCCTCTGTTGTAGTAATCTATAGCCTTGTCTACAGATACACAATCAGACAGCAGTGTCCATGCTATTCCACTGTTTGAACAAGTAACTGGATCCTGGCAAATTGAAACAGTAGCAGTAGTAGAGAGTAGTAGTAGTAGTAAGTAGTAGTAGTAGTAGTTAGTAGTAGTAGTAGTAGTAGGAGCAGAAGTTGTAACAGCAATAGAAACAACAGTAGTATTTGTAATAGTTGTAGTAATAATAACAACAAAAATACATTATAATAAGACTAATAACAATAGTAATATTAATAATAATTGTAATAAGACAAATATAAAAAATAATAATAAAAAAATGCTAAAATAATAATCATAATAAGAAATTACATTATATTAACAATAAAAAAACAATATCATAATAATAAAACAAAATAAGATTACTAACAATAAAATTCAAAATTAAATAACAGGTTCTAAAAGAAGAAGAAAAAATATATATAAATAATAGGTTGCCATTTTAATATATTAACAATCAAGAATTATAAAGAAAAAAAAACAAAACAAAAAAAAAAACAAAAGAGAGAGAGAGAGAATAGAGAGAGAGAGAGAGAGAGAGAGAGAGAGAGAGAGATGAACATAGAGAAGCTTCAAGTGGGAGAGACAAACAAATAAATATAAATATTCATAAATAAGCAGAATGTGATGTTTGTTATTACAGACAGATAGACAGAAAGACAGACAGATAGCTGTGAACTGTTATTACTACACTACTACATACTATATAATCACTCACCATGACCTTTCAACACGGCTGCAATGTCAAGGACATCACCTAGTGTCAGTGTCAGAAGTTGACTGTTCCTTTATCTGTGAGAATGGCTGGACAGTGCATCATATTACCCAGCATTCCTAGAGCAAGATAAATAAATAAATAAATGAGATGACAAATTTCAATAAATATGAACCATATAAATGTTAAAAATAAAAAACAAATATAACTGTTTACCAGGATGTCCTCCAAGTGCTGTCAGTTTAATCAGGAAGCTGTCTGCAACTGAAGGGAGACAACTACAAGATGATTCAACTTTCTCCCCTGACTTCTTGACAGTGAGACCTTAAAATTAATTAAATTTATATAAATAATTCAGAAAGAAAACAACACAACAACAGCATTAACAATAATAAACCCTTTTATTTAGTATTACTTCTTTTTTTCTTATTTTTACCATTAGATTAGCTTAGGTTAGAGTTATAGTTAGGATTAGGATTAGGACTAGGATTAGGACTAGTGTTAGGGTTAGGACGAGGGTAAGGATTAGGTTTAGGCTATTTATTTATTTATTTATTTATTTATTTATTTATTCTTGATTCTTTTTATTGTTCTTTTTTCAAAATGAATTTATTTATTACCAATGGCAGCAACCAACTTTCTGAAAAGTTCTTCGATTTCATTTTCTTTTAAGTTTTTCTTCTGGTTGTTAAGATACAGTGTTGTTAGTGGTGATGACATCCCAACAACTGATAACACTGACAACAGTCTCTCCTTCCCTGATAGGGAAAAAAATATTAATAAAAAAATGTTTAAAATACTTGTTTAAAGGAAGCAGGAACTACTACTATGACTATTGCAACTACAGCTACTGTTCCTACTGCACTCTGTTAAAACTACATAGCTGCTATTATTATTATTACTACTATTACTAAACTAAACTATTATTACTACTTCTACTACTACCTACTACAACTACAGCTATATTAACTCCTTTACTACTTTAGCTTTTATTATCACTATCCTACTATGTTAACTATTATTATTATTATTATTATTATTATTATTATTATTATTATTATTATTATTATTATTATTATTATTATTATTATTATTATTATTATTATTATTATTATTATTATTGTGAGGGACTGAACTCAAAATGCACAATCTAAAGATACATCAACACCATTAACGTGTCTGAGGTTTATTTCTCGTTGTTTACATGTAAAATACTTGGGAAATTCCTCCAAGACACCTGGGACATTAATATATGGTAAACACTGTCACTGGTGCTTGCTTAAGGAAGCCAGGACAGTAACAGTCTGCCAGTACTGGTCAGTACAGGGTGTGACTGTGGTGAAAGAGAGTTCAAGAGAGAAGAGAGAATATCAGGCAAGGGAGAAAGATGTTTGAGAAAATCCTCTGCATTATAATTACTGTGTGTGGTGGATAACATTGATATCATTGTGTTGCTGTTTTGTTGTATTGCTTCACTTTGTGTTTAAATGTAAATTGTCATTATTGGCCACAACCAATGAAAGGTAGGTGTTTGTGAAATGTTTGAATGTGAACGAATGACAACTGAGAGTTTTATATTACTTAAAGTTTTAGTATTAATTAACTGAACTATACTGGTATTCACTCAGTCAAACTGTTTTAACACTATAATATGTAAACTAAGACTGATATGAGTAACTGGGGATTAATGGGGAAATTGTGAAAGTTATGATCTGGGGAATCTTCCTACAAACTATAATCACATAAAGAGGCGTGGCCTGTAACTGTTTGGGGTCAGTAAAGTTCACTTTCACATGACCAGTTGTTTACACGTGTGGACTCAGTAATGTCCAGTGATGGTCAGTAGCCTTGGCTTAGATAACATGTGAGGTAAACAGCCCTGAGTGGCAGCAATTAAGGGCATCTAAATTTAGAAAGTAAATTTAAAATAAAGATTCTTGGAGAGGTCAGCTATAATCTGAAATACTGAATTAAAACAAAGTTAGCAGAATAAATTATTTTGTTATTTCATTTAGTGTGTAATAATGAATTCAAAGTAAACTAAATTTGTAATCCAAAAGCACCACATATTAAAATACTAATTTAAACAAAGTTTAAATTGACAGAAAATATATTACTAGTTGCTGGCATGAGCATGGTATAATTTGCTTTTTGTAACATATCACTGAATTCCCAGCTGACTTTAATTTATAAAGCTTTGCAAAATGGCAAAAGCTACAAAGCTGAAAGATCAGGTGGCAGAGTTGCAGGCTGCTTTGCAGGAAGAAAGGGCTGTGACTCAACGACTTAATGAGGATTTGCTGAGTCCTAAACAAGGTGAAAGCAGAAGTGGTTTGGGAAGTTCTGCATAAGATTTTTGAAGATAGATCATCAGTGCATGAACTTCAGCTATGGTGCCCAACAAGAATTATACTTTGTTGCACCAATTTGCTGAAAATGTGAGAGACTGAAGAAAGAACTAAAACAATGAGTCCAAGTTGATTGTTTGTTAGATACTGGGTCAATGGTAACTATGATAACTGAGGATTTCTTCAACAACAACTTTGCTCCACTTGGTATTCAGCTCCTTGCAAGTCAAGGACAGCTCTCACTTAGGGCTGCCAATGGATTGGATATTCTCTACTGTGGATATACTGAACTTGACATTGAAGCACTAGGCAAATTAGTTCCTGACAGAGGAATTGTGATGGTGAAGAGGCCTAAAGAACTTGCAGTGATGCAGGCAAAAGACAAGTTAATAAAGAGACAGCTGAGACATGGCTAGAGGTAGGAAACCATGCAGAGCTGAGAGGAAATTAGAAGAATCTGGGTTGTTAACACTAATCTGACAATGGGACAGATTATTTCTTGAAAACTGTGAACTGTACAGAAACGTAAAGGACAACAACTTGGGAAGTATCACAACAACAGATATGGGTATCCCATGTTTTGCCACTTCAACAACAGCAGACATGTATCGATGTCTGACAACGATAAATATGGGTATCCCTAGTGTTTTACCACTACAACAACAGCAGACATATAGTCAATGTCTGAATAAATATGAGTATGGCTAGTGTCTTACCTCCAGAACAACAGCAGATATCAGACATGTACTTGATGTCTGACCACAAATATGTATCCTTAGTGTTACACCACTACAACAGCAGACACACAGATGATGTCTCACAAACACTAAATATGGGTAACCCTAGCATTTTACTGGTACAACAATATCAGACATGTAGTCGGTGTCTGACAATGATATGGGTATCCCTAGTATTTTACCACTAAAACAACAGGAGATATGAAGTCGATGTCTGAAACAATAAATACAGGTATCCCAAGTGTTTTACCACTACAACAACAGCAGACATGCAGTATGTGTCTGAAAATGATGTGGGTATCCCTAGTGTTTAACACTATAATAATGGGTAACATGTGGCAAATGTCTGACAACAATTAAAAAGGTAATAATATCTGGCAACATTTGTCAGTGATTAAAATAGCTATAGCTAGTGGTGGCCATTAGAACATGTGACCAAGGTCTGACAAAACCTAAAGAAAACCTAGTGAAACCTGTAAAACCCTGAAGAAGACTCCTGAAACAGTCTCCTCTTTGCTTCATAAAGTCCCACACTGAACCAGGTTCTCCAAGGACCACTTTTCAAAAGTCACTTCTTAAATGAACTTCAACTTTTGCTCCATTTATATTCAAATAACCATATACTGTAAGTACTATTACAATATAATTCATAATCAATGCATTTTTTAGGTCTATGTTTTCTTCTTTCTTTCTCACTGTAAAGTGCTTTGAGCCTGCACTGTGGAGGAAAATGTAATATGTTGCCAATGCTGAAGAAAACTGCAAAGTGGAGTTTACAAATTTTCAAAAATTTTATTTTTGACCACATGAATCAAAAATGAATTTGACACAGGCTGAAATGACAGAGTGAGGTAAGCTTGACACTTTAAACTGGTTGTTACACAGCTTGACACCCACTACAACATTTAATAAAACAGAATAAACTACAGTGGCTGATCCAGAGGAGGTGAAATTTTTTTTTTTTTCTGTTCATTCCAAATATAATTAATGAATTTTACAAAGTCACTGTACTGACCAAAATACATTAAACATGATGTAACAGAAACCTGTAAGTTATTTGTATCTGTGACATTTAATAATGTCATCTTAAACATAACAGTGTTGCCAATGTACAAAACAAAACAATGGATTGAGATAATTGGTTGTATTTTAATAACTGGTGCATATACATCACCCAAAGTGTTTGTGACGATCTAACCAATCTAACATTATCAGCATTTATTAGAAAGAGAAGAGTTTACAATTTTTACTATAAATCACAACTTGACAAAATACGTGCATTGTTCATCAATTTGGGGAAAAGGCTGGACTCCCAGTAAGTTTATTCCATCCCAATCCAGCCACCACCCCCTTATTTAATTTCTGGATCCGCCACTGAATTGGTTATTCCTATGTTTGACTATGACCAGTGTTTTGC
This sequence comes from Chrysomallon squamiferum, assembly GCA_012295275.1. Lineage (NCBI taxonomy): Eukaryota > Metazoa > Mollusca > Gastropoda > Neomphalida > Peltospiridae > Chrysomallon > Chrysomallon squamiferum. The sequence goes on from CM022678.1 coordinate 8,927,774, forward strand.
AGTAATTAAACTGGTTATTCCTGTGTTTGACTATGACCAATGTTTTGCAGTAATTAAACTGGTTATTCCTGTGTTTGACTATGACCAATGTTTTGCAGTAATTAAACTGGTTATTCCTGTTTGACTATGACCAATGTTTTGCAGTAATTAAACTGGTTATTCCTATGTTTGACTATGACCAATGTTTTGTAGTAATTAAACTGGTTATTCCTGTGTTTGACTATGACCAATGTTTTGCAGTAATTAAACTGGTTATTCCTGTGTTTGACTATGACCAGTGTTTTGCAGTAATTAAACTGGTTATTCCTGTGTTTGACTATGACCAGTGTTTTGCAGTGATTAAACTGGTTATTCCTGTGTTTGACTATGACCAGTGTTTTGCAGTGATTAAACTGGTTATTCCTGTGTTTGACTATGACCAATGTTTTGCAGTAATTAAACTGGTTATTCCTGTGTTTGACTATGACCAATGTTTTGCAGTGATTAAACTGGTTATTCCTGTGTTTGACTATGACCAGTGTTTTGCAGTAATTAAACTGGTTATTCCTATGTTTGACTATGACCAATGTTTTGCAGTAATTAAACTGGTTATTCCTATGTTTGACTATGACCAGTGTTTTGCAGTAATTAAACTGGTTATTCCTATGTTTGACTATGACCAGTGTTTTGCAGTGATTAAACTGGTTATTCCTGTTTGACTATGACCAGTGTTTTGCAGTAATTAAACTGGTTATTCCTATGTTTGACTATGACCAATGTTTTGCAGTAATTAAACTGGTTATTCCTATGTTTGACTATGACCAGTGTTTTGCAGTAATTAAACTGGTTATTCCTATGTTTGACTATGACCAGTGTTTTGCAATGATTGAACTGGTTATTCCTGACGTTTGGTTCTAGAAATTCTGAAACCATAAAGTATCTCTCATATCAGACATTTTATTAATCAAGGGGATATTATAATCTTTATGATTAAAAAAATATTCTTCAAATCTGCTATACAAATGCCAAGATATCTGAATTATTCTTCAAATCTGCCATAAAAGCAGAAGACATCTTGAATCATTCCACAAATCTGCCATACAAACATGAAGTTATCAAATTATTATGTAAACATGCCAGACAAATATGAAGATATCTGAATATTCTACAAATGTGCCACACAAAGATACCTTCATTTATTCTACAAATCTGTATAGTGAACATGATGCCAAAAATTATGTAGAAGAAAGCTAAACAATTTACAGCAGATAAATTTGGATTATTAGTTAGGATCTTAATCAAGCTAGTTCAACTATGTTCTGGGAAAACAACAGGGGCCCTTTACTGAAATCCCAGGAGACAGAATTAAAATAGACAAGTAAATATCTGATGAAAAATTAAATTAATAAATAAAATAATGTTTAGAGAAAAATAAATAAAATAAAATAAAATAAAACATTTAAAATATTTAAAATATAAAATAAAAAATCATCAGCACTCACAGAGAAATTAGAAATAGGAAATGAGAGAAACTAGACTGATCACACATCACTCCTGTGTGATGCATGTAAAATATCCTTTGCTGTTAACTGGTAAAAATAAAACTACCAAACAGCTTCATCGTCAAACAAGAAAACATTAATTTCATTCAAAGTTGCTTTTTTAAAGAGTTCTATATAATTCAGAAGTTTTCCATATTATTATTATCTCTGAGCTAATGGTGAAATGTTTTATTTCTTTAAATATATCATTTATTTTATTTTTATTTTTTATTTTTTTTAAGTTAAATATATTTAAATGTTGTTTGTATGGCAGATTGATGTGAACAAAATCCCACAGACAATATGAAATATCTGGACGATGATCCAGCATGGTTCAGCTGAATAAAATAAATATTTTGAAACTGGACATCAATTGTTTTATCTTTGTTTATAATATATCTGTTTGAGGAACACATGAGAAATGGGCTGTTGATGAATATAAACTTTTATAAAATTCTGAAACTGTTTGTCCCATCTGTGTCTACTACCAAGTATAAATCCCGTGAAAAGTTCATTTTTATAATTACATGAAATCAACTTAACATCCCCTCCACTGAAATAGGCTTGCATCATCTAACAGCAAAGAGTTAACTAATAATAAACACAACCTGTTGTAATTCAATGTATAATACAGGTTAAAACTGGGACCATTTATCAGCAAATACAATAACTGAAAAAAATCTCAGTATCTTTACAATAAAAACATTCCTAAAGATTTAGATAACATTCGTAAAGAGTTAGATAACATTCCTAAGCAAGACTCACAAAAATATTAAATGTAATTGAGTTTCCTGAGCCAAATGTCAAATAACTGGCCAGCCACTGGCTATCATTCAGGACAAGGAACCCTAAGATCAGTCTGCATTCTGACACACTGACTTGTCAGACTGACAATTCCAGATAAAAAACAGTGTGAGCATACACAAAGAACAGTCAGGTGATATAAAGTAAAAATTGAAGGATAAAACTTTTTTCTTTATAAATTTAAAACAAAATAATAATATCCATTCATGTTTTTGGAAATAAATTTTAAATACAATATCTTTATTTTGAATCATTCAAAGTTAGTTAAAAAGGAAGTAAATGTTAAAACTGAAAAAGTATTTTTGTACTGTTTACCATATTTTTCATAAATTTTTAGCATTTTTTATTAATATTTTTAATTTTAATTTGGACATATAATTTAAAAAATTATCATAGATTTAAAACTATAACTAAAAATAAATAAAATGTTAAAAGATTTGTGATTAAAACAACATTTATAACAAGTATGTGAACATTTAAAACAGTAAATAACAAATGTTACATGTAAGACAATTGTATGAAGTTTTATATACAAGACAAACACTGCAGTCCAATAAAAATAAATAAATAAAACATTATCCAGTTAAAAAGTTCTATACTCTTTAAATAGTATTTTTCAGCTATGGCAATTAAATTAAGACAAAAGCATTAACTGTTTAAAAGAGAACTTGCACAGAATTACAAATTAACTTTCAGTACCTTGCACAGATTTACAAATTAACTTTCAGTAACTTGCACAGATTACAAATTAACTTTTAGTAACTTGCACAGATTACAAATTAACTTTTAGTAACTTGCACAGATTTACAAATTAACTTTTAGTAACTTGCACAGATTTACAAATTAACTTTCAGTAACTTGCACAGATTTACAAATTAACTTTTAGTAACTTGCACAGAATTACAAATTAACTTTTAGTAACTTGCAGAATTACAAATTAACTTTCAGTAACTTGCACAGATTTACAAATTAACTTTTAGTAACTTGCACAGATTTACAAATTAACTTTTAGTAACTTGCACAGATTTACAAATTAACTTTTAGTAACTTGCACAGATTTACAAATTAACTTTTAGTAACTTGCACAGATTTACAAATTAACTTTTAGTAACTTGCACAGATTTACAAATTAACTTTTAGTAACTTGCACAGATTTACAAATTAACTTTTAGTAACTTGCACAGATTTACAAATTAACTTTCAGTAACTTGCACAGATTTACAAATTAACTTTTAGTAACTTGCACAGATTTACAAATTAACTTTTAGTAACTTGCACAGATTTACAAATTAACTTTTAGTAACTTGCACAGATTTACAAATTAACTTTTAGTAACTTGCACAGATTTACAAATTAACTTTTAGTAACTTGCACAGATTTACAAATTAACTTTTAGTAACTTGCACAGATTTACAAATTAACTTTTAGTAACTTGCACAGATTTACAAATTAACTTTTAGTAACTTGCACAGATTTACAAATTAACTTTTAGTAACTTGCACAGATTTACAAATTAACTTTCAGTAACTTGCACAGATTTACAAATTAACTTTCAGTAACTTGCAGTAACTTGCACAAATTACAAATTAACTTTCAGTAACTTGCACAGAATTACAAATTAACTTTCAGTAACTTGCACAGATTTACAAATTAACTTTCAGTAACTTGCACAGATTTACAAATTAACTTTCAGTAACTTGCACAGATTTACAAATTAACTTGCACAGAATCAGTAACTTGCACAGAATTACAAATTAACTTTCAGTAACTTGCACAGATTTACAAATTAACTTTCAGTAACTTGCACAGATTTACAAATTAACTTTCAGTAACTTGTCAGCTGTAATTAACTGACAGTCTTCCATTAGATCAATAATTATTATTACATTGTGGTAAAATTAATCAAAATGAAAACACATTCTTGTGACTGGTGGATTGATGAAAAAATGTAAAAAATGTATGATAAACTGAATGCATCATGTCAAGAAAAGGTTTTTTTTAAAAAATTAAAAAATTAAAAAGGACAAAATAGGAAAAATATTTTTAGGATTTCCAGAGATAAAAAACCATGAATAGAATTTAAAAAATGACTCCACATATTCATCTACAGAAATTCAAGTGTGATTCGGAGATCTCAGTAGTAAACAAGAAGTAAAGCTGTTACGTCATAACCAGTGTAACAATGTTATAAAATTACTGGTCTAACTAAAAATATATTTGTTCACTTACACAGACCACACAGAAATGAATCAATGAATCACAAGTTTTGATAATGTCCTTTTTCTCCCACATTTCATTTCTTGCCTTCTCTGCCTAAATGTGTTCATTTTTGTTGACAGCTTTCAAATGATTGTCTTCAATCCATAAAATAACTAGCAAAAGAAAAATGTTCTTAATGTAAGTATAACTGATTATTAAGAAATTACAACAAATAATTCTAAAATTAAAATATAAATAAATTAAAAGCATTTTCTCCATCTTCTTTAAAATTTATTATAAAAATATTAATTACATGGTACAAATCTTTTTTTAAATATTACTGACTTCTTTCAATTACCCAGTAATTATTAATTTTATTTTATTATATTTTTCAATATCATAGTTCAGCTTGTAAAAAATATGTTGGATTTTAACATAATAAAAATTAGAACTCATGACAGAGCCTGTGCAGTGTTAAATCTGCATTTCCAGAAGCTTTCATCAGTCATTTCTTCATTTTGCAACTCTGATTTTTTTTTTCTGCTTAAATAAATCAATTAGTTATATAATGTCCATTTGAAGTAAATAAATGCAGCTTGAAATGTTTTCAGCTATACATGTAAAGTTTAAACCAAAGTTACACTGCACACCACTAAGTCCAAAACTAGATTATAATTACACTATAAAAATCTTTAGGATGATGAACTGACATTTTAGGTTACAGTATCATTCACTAGTCAATTTTTCTAAACTCAGTAATTACTTAGTTTAAACTAAAATTCTGAAAAATTGAAGGCAAAATAATAAAATACAAAATAGTCAATTACTTGAAATTTAGACAAGATTTCCAAATTAAAAATTGCTGTCCATCTTGTAATACTGAAATAATAATAATAATAATAATAATAATAATAATAATAATAATAATAATAATAATAATAATAATAATAATTAATACTCAAAAAAGGGAAAAGATATAATAAAATAATCTTTCTGAATTATAAAGAATTAAATATAATATTTTTTAGGAACTGTTATTGACAAAAAATAAAAAGTATGATTATTAGCAAAGTACAAAATTTAATTAATTGTAATTAATGGCAAAGTTAACTTACCTACAGTTATGAATGTTTTCATATTTTTTCAACTTATTGTTCCAGTAATTTCTGCCATTTTTATAAAAATGCGCTTGTCTGTTACTCCTCTATTATTATCATTAACGTAATTCATTGCAGGCGCAGTAAAAACTTCACCAGTTTGAAAAACTTTTTTAAAATAAATATATTTTTTTTTTTTTTTTTTTTTTTTTTTTTTTTTATTTTTTAAAAAAAAAAAAAAAAAAAAAAATAAAGAAAGAAAGAAAGAAAGAAAAAAAAAAAAAAAAAATGTGTATTGCCGTTCTTGGTAATATTTTACTAAAAACTCATCATGTTTTGCATTACAGTAAATAAATATAATATAAATAATGTAACATTTATTGATCATCAGGGCAAATTAAAAATACAATAAAACCTTTTTGTACCATTATTCATTTTAGTTTTTTTTTCTTTTTCTTTTTCAAATTATTATTATTATTTTTAAATGGGGTTTTTGATAATAATGATTTAATCCATATTTAGTGTGCACTCAGAAATGCCAAAACTGGTGAAATCTTATAATTCAAAGAACTGTTAATTTCTAAAAATCTGCTAATTTTATAAACCTTTATTTTTTATTTTTTTTTTTTAAACCGATTTTTTCAGATGCATATGTTAGTAAATACTGTACTGAAAATAGAAATATTTTTGAATTTTCAATAAACTTCCACAGACAATGAATACTCCCCTGCTCCATGTAACACACACACACACACAGAGAGAGAGAGAGAGAGAGAGAGAGAGAGAGAGAGAGAGAGAGAGAGAGAGAGAGAGAGAGAGAGAGAGAGAGAGGTCCTGGAAAACATTACAATGAATTTCCAAAACTTTCCAAGATTTTCCAAAGCTGCTTTGTGTGTTAACGTCAGAAGTAGATGTCGTGCCATCAGCCAATCCTTACAGACATTGTTAGTCCAGGAATCTGGCTGTGGAAAAGGGGTAAAGTAGAGCAAGTCTAACAACGCCACGTCTACTCATGTCAGCTGTTTTTACGAGCTGTCCGAAACGATTTGACATAACTTTTTGGTTTGGCGATGTTTGTATACAATTCGACAAATTATAGTAAGATTCAGAACCAACCAGCCCAATTTCCCCGACCTTATTTCAGTAGGGACCTTTTTTCTTCTTTTTTTTTTCTTCTATTTTTAACGCTTTTCCCACCTAAAACTGATAGAAAGCCTAGAGGCAGAGACTGTGTAAAGTATCTTACTATTTCCTAGCAACGTATCCCTTTCAAAAAGATAACGTAGGAAAGAGAAATATTTCTTGTGTTAAAATAAATAAATAAAAAATAAATAAATAAAAAATCAGTGGAACTGAATATTAATGTGAGAGCCATCACCAGATCCTGTTTTTCTGTCCATCCACTCGTTAGCTCACGAAGTCATCTCACCGATTATCCAATACCAGAGTACTCGATATTTGCAACACACATTATGAAATAAGATTTGTGTGTTAAACCCCTGTACACTGCTCTTCTCTTATCAAAACAAATGCACCTTATCGCTGCACCTCTAGTTAGCAGTAAATTCTGTTGTGTAGCTCATAAAATATTATCACTTCAGCGGAGCACTTTCTACACTTCTCAGTAAACATGGATAGATGAGTGGTTGGATTAGAGATGTGTGTATGAACTGACAGATGGATGGAACGACAGATAGATGATACAGTAAAGGTAATGTTGTTTATTCTATACACTTTGTGAGGAGTCTACCGTTACGAGAACATTCTCATGACTATTTCGAGGCTTGGTCCGAAAATCATAGTGAATAAAGACTCCACTAGAAACTGTCTCATGAGACACCTCGCCAGTTGAAACCAGACATAACTGCACCACACACACACACACACACACAGCATGGCCATCATGTTAATTCACTGTTTGTAGATGTACTGAAAATATCAGTATATCAATAAATCTCTTGATGTGAATGTCTCAGCTCGATGTCTCTGTGTTTTTGTTAAATCACACAACTCATATTGAATATAAAATTCAGTTGTTGAGTGAATGTATCTCCTAACATCTCCTAATACTCCCTCTGTATACAAATCTTCTATTTTATGTATGAGAGAGAGAGAGAGAGAGAGAGAGAGAGAGAGAGAGAGAGAGAGAGAGAGAGAGAGAGAGAGAGAGAGAGAGAGAGAGAGAGAGAGAGAGAGAGAGAGAGAGAGAGAGAGAGAGAGAGAGAGAGCAGAATTACATGTTGAAAACATTGAAACGAATAAAGGAGTAACTCTTCGTTGCTACTACTACAGGTACCAGACCAGAAATCCAGAATTGTTTTCCCGACGCTATTTTCACAGTTCACGTGCGGGAGTGTTGTCCTCACCAGACAGGAACCACTCTTTCAATCCACGTGGCGTTCATTCACTCGCCGCATGTGTCGAATAGCCACAGTTGTGTATCATCAATTTTCTTTAATTTTAAAATGTCTAATTATTTAGATGCCTTGGTACCAGAAAACCAGGAAAAATCAGTCAGGAATGCCTCAGGCCCCAAGGAGTCTGGATAACTGGTCCGGTACCTGTATTATTATTATTATTATTATTATTATTATTACAACCACTACTACTACTACTACTACTACTACTACTACTACTAAAAACAGACACACAGACAGACCAGAAGCAGAGAGTCAAAAGTGTTTCCATCAACATCGGCTTCCATCTCAAAAGCAACATCTGCCTGGAAAGAAGATGAAAATTTTGCTTAAATCCATCAAAAAAAAAACAGCAACAGTGCTCAAAATTAAATATCACCAACATCTTCATTACGAACAAGAAAGAAAAACCCAAGAAAGAGAAAGAAAAAAAAAGGAAAAAGAAGAAAAGAACTAAAATGATATTGAACAAATAAAATAAGAAGTGCACCGATGGTAATGACGGCAACGTTAATAATAACAATAACAATAATAATAACAATAACAATAACAATAACAATAATAATAACAATAACAATAACATTAATAATAATACGACCAAATCAGTTTTGCAATGTCATGGTTTTTTTTTCAGGGCTGAGCTTTACTTAAGTATAATTTCAGAATGTTAATGATACAGAATAAAATTACTTGTCTGGGAAAAGGTTTCAGTGATTGTGAAGCAAAATGTAAATCTCTCTCTCTCTCTCAAGTTTAGATTTTTTTTCATTCGAAAGGAAAAACAAACACTAACCTCAAACACGGACTTCAATTCAAACAGTTTTCTATTTCAGAATATGAAAATATTAACTTGAATTTGCTTTTCACATCTCTCATGTAGACGACTGTGCTGCACCAACAAGTGAGGACGACAGTGGTGCAGTGTTGCTCTCTGCATCACACAGAACTGCGGCACTGACCTGCAGTCAGTTTCTTACCAGTATGGATGCTGAATAATTCTTCATTACTGTGAGTTGCCATCTTCATTTTTATATTCTCATTTTTAGAAAATTCATTCCATACAGACTTCGCATTTAAACCTTTTCTCTCTGCTATAAATTCCTATTTTTCTTATTTCATGGAATTATTTTACTCACTTCACATTTTATCCCGGGATGTGATTCTTCTTATTTATTTCTGAAAAAAATAAAGTAACTAGTTAAAGCAGTGGAGGATATGCAATATTTAAACTGACGTATTTTATTCAAGTAGATAATTTTATACAACGGATTTTATTTAATTATAAATTTAATACATTTTTGCACCCTACATTTTCCAAATCACGTTTTCTTTCAATTTTCAAGTAAGACAAGAAGAAAATTTGTCATCTTTCTCATTTTGATTATACATAAATGATGTAGTATCGTCTTCAGGTACGAAAAGTAACACGTGTATTTATGAAAAACGTTAATATACGTTATCTATGTGATTTTATGCTTATACAGCACTGAATTAAAAAAAAAAAAAAAAACAACAGAAAACACACACACACACAAAAAAACCGGGTGATTTATATCATCAGCTAGATTCCTTTGAAACCTGAAAGTTATTGGTTTTCAAAAGGCACTTTCAGAATTGTTTCCCTAAGACTGATGTATAATAATAAAGAAAGAGAAATTGTTACTCAAGTTAAATACTTGGAATTGATTTCATTAGTTCTGAATCCTTCATAAATACCAAGAAAGATTCAATGAAGCTCAACAGTTTTCTGCACTAAAACAAGATATCGAGAAATTAGTTTATAAATTGACTGTCAGATTTGAATGACAACATTATAAAACATATATTAATGTATGGATGTGAAATTATGGGATTTTAGTAACTTAATATATCTGAGAAAAAACATTCATCTCAAGTTTTGCAAACACATAAACAAAAAAAAAGCATAAAATAAAATTAATAATACTAACCAAAAAAAAATGACTTCCTGGAAGATTTGTTACAGTTGTTTTTTCAGTGCAGTCATCAAACATACTGTTGAAGTAAGGATTTATTAAATGTATCAGTTAATGTCCATGCCTTAATGGAAATAAGAATTTTAATTAATATTAATTATTCAGCTGTAATATCATACTGCACATTCTCAATATTGCAGTTTGTACGTGACTATAGAACTGCATGTCATAACAGACAGTAAAAGACATTACTGAATGTACGTAACTATGTGCTTCCTTAGTGCTCTGCACTAACCTGCGTCTGTTATCTATTTACCATTTGCTATTCGACATTGTTTACTTATTGTAATTTTACATATTTGATTCACACAGTAATATAACTACACATCATTCAGTATTCATGAATTACAGCGCACATGTTTATCTATCTACTAAGCAAACAACCTAACACTAGTTAGTTCTTTCAGTGTTAGTAGTAGTCAGTAATTTTAGTGATAGTAATATTTGTAGTCCTAATGGTAGTTAGTAGTAGTTGGTATTTGTAGTGGTAGTAATTACTAACAGTATTTGAAGTCGTCATAATGAAGGTGGTCTTAGCACTTCTGATGTAGCAGTAATAAAACATTAGTTAAAATTAAAGAATAAAAACACTGAAATGAGTTTTCATTTCTTTTCTCTTTTATTTGACAAATTATCACTTCTGTATTCAGGTTTCATACCAAAACTGATTTTTATCTGACATACTAGTTGAATAAATCAGTTCATGTCAACTAATAATTATTTTATTTATAAGAAGGTCAGTGGTCCACTGAGATAAAGATATTCAATCTAAGCAAGTACAAAGCTAAGAAACATTTGTTTCTGCTTCACTTATCACACCTGCAGCATTAATTCTTTTCAGATTCAAGATTGTATACATTTTACTGCACCTAATTAGCACTTACAACATCTATCAAGACAAGACAAGACTGCAATGCAAGCAGTATTGAGAACACGTAAAAACACCTAATTTAAACAGTATTTTCTGTAGTGACACAAAACATATTAATTTTTATTTAACCCAGAAGACTGATTCTCTCAACGACAAGTTTATACAAAAGTGTATTGCTTTTTAGACCAGAAAATAAATGTTGAAATGTTATTGTATTTGGTCTAAGTATATAATAATATACATTCACTTCTCTCAAAACAGAAAAATGTACAGTAAAAAATATAGTAGAACTCATCACCAATATCAGAATTACATAAAAGCTATATTCAGTCTTCCATTTCAGTATTAAAACATCTACCAGATACCATAGGAAGTTTGATATTACTGGTTCTATATTTACCCTTTCAGTATTAAACGATCTACCAGATACCATTTTTAGTATTAAACCATGTACCAGATACCATAGGAAGTTTGATATTACTGGTTCTATATTTACCCTTTCAGTATTAAACCATCTACCAGATACCATAGGAAGTTTGATATTACTGGTTCTATATTTACCCTTTCAGTATTAAACCATCTACCAGATACCATAGGAAGTTTGACATTACTGGTTCTATATTTACATAATGCTCTAGCATTTTGCACTGGCAGCTGTAAACATAATGTTCTAATTTAAATTCACCTTTAAGCATTGTATAATAAATTCCTTTTCATGACTCGAATTTATGTCTATTCCATTTTTGTAACAACTGACTACAACATTCTTTTAACAGCATGTTCTAACCACAAGATCTTCACTTCCACATATAGATATATGTTACATAAACCACATTCATCCAGTATAGCTTTTATACAAGATAATCAAGGATTTGATAAATTATTTATATCAATAAAAATATCTACAGCACACCAGACAATTTAAACTCTTTGCAGTTAACAATATATTTTTATGTATTTGCATATAAAGCCTTTCAGTTATATCTAAATTAATAAAACCCCAGATTTCACATCCATATAATATTTTAGGTTTTACAAACTTGTCTAACAAATGTAAGTGACAGTGAAGTAATAAACTGAATTCTCTACATTTTTTTTTAACATAGCAAACACTGCATCTGAACCTCAGGTGATAAAATCTTTTTTAGTATTCGATGATCCAGATTTACTTAAAATAAGGAATAGGTATTTAACCTCGGTAACAATTTCTACCTCCATATTATTAGATATAAATCTAAATGTATTTGTTTTTAGATTGCCTCTGGGAAACAATCTTAATTTTTAAGTAGAACTACTCACTGCACAACTGCTCACCAGTAAAGTGATAAACTTTACAACAGTAGTGATAATCTCTTAACAATAAAATAGGATCTGCTAAAATCAATACAACATTTTTTTCTTTCTTTTCCTTTATCTTAGAAATATAAACTGTTCTAAAAACAAGATATTAATAGATTTCCAAATATACTATACTTGGTTCCTGTATTCCAAAACCACTTTTTCCACCAAATGTTGCATATATGTATATCTATATATATATATATAGATAGAGAAAGAGAAGATCCTATTATAAACTTACATATATAATTTAAACATATTACCTATGTATATAACTTCAGCTTAATTCTGTCAGACCGTTCCAACATTTATAGTTTGTGTCATAGTCACTGTACAGAATTTAAATAAAGGAAGTGATCAAACAGCTGACATGTCAGTTATTTAGATGGTGGGTTGTAGAACTGACAGGTTCTCTCATTATCTCGTTTTCACTGGTAATTAACTGAAATCCTGTACAACAATTACTATGTCCATATTATTAGATATAAATCTAAAAGTATTTGTTTTTTCTCACTGCACAACTAATCACAAGTAAAGTGATAAACTTTATAAAAGTGGTGATAATCTCTTAACAATAAACTAGGATATCCTGCACATGTCAAATTAAAACTATTATATCTTAATTTGTTCATGTTGTTTATCATGACTATAAAAATACTAATAACATAACCAAAAAGATTTCACTTTCAAACCTACATTAATTTTCTTTCTTAAAATATGTCATTCTGAATATGTTCTTTCATTTTAATGTTATATTTGAAACAGCAGTAATTCTCACAGCTTCACTAGAAGGAAATCTAGGAAATACAAGAACTGAGGCAAGCAATCTTATCTGTACTATTACCAAGCAATTACACTATCAAGATGTTTGACAATATTATTTACATCCATCACTAACAAAGAACTGAAAGTATTGTCTGGTCAAATTGAATCAGTATTGTTGTTTTCGAGAAGGATCCTATATAAAATATGATTTCTATTAATTTACTAAAAGGAAATAAGAAAAATATGTACCATGCTTTAACTATTTTGAAGGAACATTTGATTCAGGTATGAAACTTGTAAAGATATCCAGTAAGACAAATTCTTGTGTAAGACTTTTATCATATTAATGTACATCAAGCTATTTGCATTGTTAATTATTAAATACAGAAATTATAACTCAAGCTAAAATACCTTGAACTTGTCTTAAGTAAGTCTGGTTCCTTTGTAAATATCAAGAAAGATTCACTTTGTTGAACTTCAAAGACTGTTTCCTATACTGAGAAAAGAAAAAGGTAGAGAATTTAATTTATGAACTAATAAGATTGTAAATATATATATATAATATATATAATTATATTACTGTATGGATGTCATCACATTACAAATGCTAGATCACATTTATCTTTTTGTTTTACAAAATGTATACTAGATGAATGTGACATGTGTAACATAAATTCAAGTCAAAACTTGCTGTTAAAACAATATTATGCGATCGATTGTTACAAATATGGAATAATGATACATTTAAGTGATTCAAAGTGTTAAGCTGCAGCCATGCACTAAATAAAAACAACAGTTACAATTTTTCCACTGGACTAGTTTATGCAGTCGACGTTTATTCTTGAACAAATGTTTATATTTATTGCCAGTTGAAAATTGTTTTATTAGTTCCATCCTGTATTTAAGTAATAATAAAAATACGGCTATCGTTGAAACGATTATAGGTGCACAACGTAAACAAAGAATGCCTCGTCACTATTTAACACAAAACGAACTAACTTGATGTTTTCCGAAAAATTAACAATTTACAGCAAATATCTTGTAGATTGATTACCTGATTGGGCGTTTATTTATTTATTTCCTTCCATTCATTTCCAAAATATACATGAAACATGTCTCGTGTTAACACCAGTTCCGTGGTTTATCTCCCCCTTGCTAAGCTTTGTACTGAATTAGATTTCCTTCAAAATAAAGCGCGCACTCTAATATCAAAATGAAAGGTATTATTTCATTACACGGCTATGACCAGACGCATTCATCGGAACGGCAACAAAAACAAACCAGGCGGATTAAACCGAATATTTCTCTTTGGTTTCAGTTATATTCATATAGTTTTTATTACCGTTATTTATTTTCGTATGCGGATATTTTAATTTTAATTTTATTATTATTATTATTGTAAAAGAAACTTTCAGAGACGTAACTCCCATTCTCCTTCAGATTTTAACTATGCACTTCTTCAATTAAATTTAACACTTTTCCATCGGTCACAGGACAAATCCAATAACGTTCTGTATCTGTGTGTGTCTCTGTGTCTGATGAACATTAATCTCACCTTTCAACACCGTCTTTTCAATGATTCGTTTTCCCATCCACCCATTCAACCGTCAGTAAATCCTGAATCTACACTTCCTTCCACCCCTTCTTCAGTCAGTTTACCCATTTCAGATCTATATCAACAACCTACAATCTCTCTCTCTCTCTCTCTCTCTCTCTCTCTCTCTCTCTCTCATCTCTCTCTCTCTCTCTCTCTCTCTCTCTCTCTCTCTCTCTCTCTCTCTCTCTCTCTCTCTCTCTCTCTCTCTCTCTCTGTCTCTGTATGCATCTATCACAGCATCTGTACGTTGTCATTAAGTTATATTTTGTTAAAGTGAATATAATTTTCTATTCAGCGAAAATTAAAAATAAAGATGATTTATGTGAATTTTTATACAGTGTAACAAAATTAAAAAGTAATTTCAAAACCCATCACAGCACGATTTATAGTCGTAAGAGATTAATGTAATAGGCCTTGAACAACGTAGACCTTCCCGTTGTAATTAAACAGAGATTACTGGTAGCAAATGAAAACAGCTACTGAAATCTCTATGTCTATAGCCCAGTTTGCATTCATTATTTCCCTTTCTTTTTCTAAGGTTGATCAAAAATAATGCTGATAATTACAGATCTATTACATATCTAAGTTGTCTTGGAAAGCTTCTTAACTTCAGTTGTGTGTTAAAACAAATAATATACTATTTGAAGTACTAGAAGAATTACAGTTTTCACATTAAACTGATTTTACATGGAGATATGATCATGGTGTATACAAATAAATCTTGCCTAAAACCGACTTTGCATATGACTGTGCGTGAGCGTGAGCGTGCAAAACATTGACGGCAGTTTAGAAATATTTATGGGAAATATAGGCCTAACGATGGGTTTAATCTTTTCTCAAGATAGATCTGAGATATGTCTATTCGACATATTTATATTTCCCGCCGTTCTTTCTACGTCACTGGAAATCTTTAGTTGAAAATTGTTCCGTCATTTTTAAATTGACATCAATGGCTGAAAAAGGCAATCGTTTTGAAGAAAACGATAGCTTATTTTAATAGTTTTTATCAAAAGAATTTCTTTGTTTTACAAGTAACGAAAATTAGGGAGTATTGAAAACAATACAAGTGAAAGTGAGACTAACTCCTACAAACTCTCGTTACAATGCAGATACCTATGTGTGAACGTGGAGTGTGATTTATTGATTTTTGGTAGCCTTCGAGTTTACTTGTTGTTGGTTTTTGGCAGAGGTTTCTACGTTTTTCTCTTTTACTAATCAATTCTAATCAAATCTAACAATTTTCTCAACATTAATATAGGCAGTCGAAATCAATCTAGTCAGCCACACGGAACTCTTTTTTTTCTCTTTTATTTTACTTTCCTGTTTGTTGTATTTACTTTCATATGTTTTTATTTAACATTTCAGCACGTCAGGAAAAGAAACCCGAAAAGCTGAATGTACCCTTCATTTGATTAGTTTCTACTTAGCTATTGATAATAGAACTAATAGAATAGGTTCAAACATTGATTTCAGCAGTTGTTATCTTCATCAAAACACACACACACACACACATACACACACACACACACACACATTTGTTTTAAGAGAAATTAGTTTAAATGTTGTGCCATTATGAATGTTTGATGGGATTATTTGTTTTCATTCTGAGTTGTCATAGTTGTACAATTGTTATTTTAATTTTTTTTTTTTTTTTTCAGACCATGTTTTCAGACTTATATCAAACAAAACTGGTACATTCCTGGACAATAGTAAGCAACTTATTGTAGTGTGATTTGTAAGCTTTGTGATTTAATTCAGTTTATAAATATAAATAAATAAATAAAAGAAAAAACGTGGGGGGGGAATAACAACACCGTTTATTTGAAGTTTTCGTCAATGATTGGCTAATAATAAAATAATAAAAATAATAATAATAAAAAGATAAAAAAAATAACTACATCGATTTTAATTAGTCCGTATATTTTAATAAGGTTTGTAATGTTCCTTTATTTTATCTTATTTGTTTTGAATTTATTTATTTTTTATTTTATTATTTTTAGGATTGTACTTTCGGATAAATGCGGGATGATTGTCGGTGTTTACGGATTTACTTTTTTATGTGACGTTCGAAGAATCTTCTACAGAATCGGGGTAATCGCATTAAAAAAGTTGCGTAAAGTATTTCATTTTGTGAAGGAGACAGGTAGTACTATTTATTATTATAGCTGTTAATGTGTTTGGATGTTTTTGGTTTTATTTAATTATAATTTAAAAGTCATTGCAAACGTGATTGCAGCCATCTTATTCGGGAACAATATTAATTAATTAATTAATTAATTACTTAATTTTTCTTCTTTTTTTTCTTTCTAATAACGACACTCGATTAAAAATACAATTGGCCAGTGTTTGTACTAATGTAACATATAAACAACGTCATATAAACAATAAATCATGTTTAGTCTTTAATTTTGTTTTACCAATCACTGTATTAGTGTATGATGTATCAGCCTGTTATAGGCAAATTTGTGTGTGGCCAGTAATTAAATTTGTTTTAAAAGAAACTGACATGTGTAGCACACACCTAAGTAAACACCACACAACAACTATATGTCAACTAACAGGATTTTTTATTGTTCTTGTTGTTTATTTTATTTATTTATATTTTGAAATAGACTAATAGAACAAAAGAAAATATATTAATTTTCTTTGACAGGTTGTTTTCTGTCAGGTTATTTATGATTTATTATTTTTAAAGATTTATGTTAAATTGCTGACTTGCTCTATTCATTATCAAACAGATTTAAATGGTTTTTTTTAACCATATTAAAGGTTATAATGGGTGGGGCCATAAATGCTTTCATATTGTTAAAGCTAAATAACTGTATAGCTCTATGTTAACATCAAAAACTAATAAAGATGAATACAAATTTAATAAAAATATGACCAGGTTATTTCATATGCAGACACTGTAAAATATTAATAAAATTATTTGTTATAATAATATTTAACACCCACACAGACACACCCACACCCACACACACACACACACACATAATTTGTAACCGTAATCAAAAAAGATATTAGTACAATCTCCAAGCATGAAGCATTACTAAAATGATTCAGTTTTGAAGTAGGTGTTTTATGCTGATAATATGACTAATACTATGACATCAAAAACTATTTACATCTGTATCTATAGATAATGTACCTGGTTGACATTATTTGCTTGATGTATTACAAAATGTTCAACTCATACAGTATAAACCTATGAATGTACAAGGTCTGAATTCTGTCAGTTCTGAGTTTGTATAGTATGTGTCTGCAGGCATCGAAATAAGGATTTTGTCTGGTAACCCATTTTGAGGTTACCACAAAACAGGACCTGGTAACCTAATTTATCAAGTTTATGATTCCCATTATTATTGTTGTGAAATCCCTTACATACATGCATGGTGAACAGTATAATATGTTTGTTATTTATCCATATCACTATTCTCATTTATTAATACTTTGTGTATAGGTATAGTGTACTGCATTTAATAACTAAACAATACAATAAAACAAATCATGACAAGTTGTGTTGTTTTTAGTCAAACAATAGTGATATGAGAATCTGAATGATGAACTTGTTTCAGTTAGCACTGTGAGTTGTCACTGTCATCAGTGTCTGAAGTATCAACTGTTTCACTTCGAGCATCATCCAAGTCCTCTGAACCTGATGTTGTAATAGCAAGAAAGTCCTCTACACACATTAGTTCAAATACAGGTTATTTTTATCACATCTGAAGAGGGCACAGGTAAGTAGGAGTCGTGTGAGTCTTACAATGAGTCTACAATCAGGTTGTCTGTTGTACAAGATTCCGGTCTTTTTCTTTGTTTTTTACTCATCTGCATACAGGGAAACAGCTTTGTAAGATTTTGTTCATATGAAGGGTCACAGTTTATAAGTGCAGGCAGGTTAATTCTAATCACCAGCACATCATCCAGTGTAGAATTGGACATGTTCAACCTGGTATTTGTTAACATCTGATTGAGAGCGCTTATGCACGTCTCAACATTTGCACTAGAAAGTGCAACCGCCAAGGTAATTTCAATGACAAGAAGAATGTATTATGGATATTCAGTGTGATGATGACTGAATACCACATGCCTTGTTTACTTTGGAAGTGAATGAACTTGTTTGCCACAAGTTTCTTTAAACCCCTCCATTCAGTAACAGCCATATCTAGGGCAAAGTTGTGGTAAGCTAGGCTTTCAGCAAAATGTTTAGATAACAGTTTAATTTGTTAGAAGCCATATTTTGGATGAGATATATCCCACTGAGTGTGATCAGCTATATTCATTGCCTTGAAGATAGGGTCATTGAAAGACTCTGTTTGTTTAATCAGCTGTGTTGAAATTGCTGGGATCAGTTTTGTTCTTACATGTTTCACAGTCTCTCATCCCTGGTGAACATGGGTCAGAACAAACTTTTCTTTTATTGTGGTAAAAACTTTTTCAGCTTGTTTTTCTTGCTTGTTACTCA
Source organism: Chrysomallon squamiferum (assembly GCA_012295275.1). Classification (NCBI taxonomy): domain Eukaryota; kingdom Metazoa; phylum Mollusca; class Gastropoda; order Neomphalida; family Peltospiridae; genus Chrysomallon; species Chrysomallon squamiferum. Next base: position 8,946,841 of record CM022678.1, read on the forward strand.
ACTGATTGTCTTGTTTGAATTTTACACTTGCTGTAAGATTGGTAGCCTCTGCTGTAATGGTTGCCTTGTGACCATCTTCGCTGAGAGTATCTGGAAATGGCAGATCACTATGATCAGCAGTAAGTGTATTGAGTTCATCTACAGTTGATTTCATTGTGTCAGTAACATCTGTGACTAATGGAGTTGCATTCTGAGCAGCATATGACAAATGGGCAGTTTGTTTCAGAGTGAGTCTGTAGGGATGCATAGATTCCAGATATCCATAACTCAGCCATGTGTTGTGGTACCCCTTTAATCTAGCCTTTTGGTCTGGTTTGCAAACTTTGCAGAACAATGAATTATTAACAACCATTCCCTACCTTCAGTTTTCACTACAGTTAGAGCACCATTCAGTTTACCAACATTAACTTTTGCTCCATCTGATCAAGCACAAATAAGATATTTTGTGTACTTTTCACCAGGAAAGCATCATCTATAGCACATGTTTGATACAGTCTGCAGTTGCTCCACCGAAATTGCTCATTTTTTTACATTTAAGTAATAGGTTCAACAATCTTCACATAAATTAATTTGTTTTCGTCTCTAGTTTTGCAAGCTTCTGTGTCATCATGTTCAAATGACATAAATTTGGCACATAGTATCATCTGTTTGATATCATCCCTCATAACCACCCATAATGCTGTATTGCTATGATTCTGAACTGCTTTGTGAAAATTTTTTTTTTGCCCATTTTTTAAATATTTCCATGTGAATGGATTCGATTTTATTAAACTGGTGCTACGTTTAAATTCAGTACTGTTGCAAACTAAATGACATCACCCTGTCGACCGACCGTCACTAAACATGTGACATCACACCGTGGATGCATCTAACAAGTGGAAGCATTAGAATTCGGTGGGTGGTAACTTTGGTGGAATTACATAAGTGAAAAAAAAACAGGTTGCAATGATGTTTATCGCTGAAAGTTTTGGAAAGGAACTTAGCTGTTCATTGAAGGATTTTGTCAACTTTATTGATTGGTGGTAACATGAACAAGCGTTCTCGACTTATTTTGATGCCTATGTCTGTGTGTGATGGTATTTTAAACATTTCTAGTTTTCTTTGTTCTTACAAGTCTTGAAGAATTGAAAAAGAAGGATGCAAGCAAGTTAGAAGTGCTTTATTTGTTTAAGTGATCAAAATTGTTCTCAGCTTCCCTTCTTTATTTTAAAATTTACTAATTGTCAGTTTTAATTTATTTATTTACATTTTGTTTTGTTTTGTTGTACTTCCTTCTTTTTTATCTTCTTCTTAGTATATTACTACTAGTCCTTTTTATTACTGTTATGTTGATTTTTTATTATTATTAATTTTTTTTAATCTTTATTATTATTCATTTTCTTTTACAATGCTAGGGAGACAGCATCATTGACTGCAATATCACTGAGAGCAGTGCATCCACCACCACAATTTCCACCAACAACCTAACTGACAAAGCTAGCTTTCATTGTGGCCAAATATTCTAGATCCCTCCAGTGACAAGACAAAATCCATGACAGAACTTTTGCTGAAATTAAATGTCTAAAAGATGCTTATAGATATATCGATGGTTACATGCAGCATGGACAGGAACAAGAAGGAAAGAGCAGAGCACAATTGACGTCTGCGTTCTTGTGAAAACAAGTTGATGCTAGTGAAAAGACTTCATCTGCTATGCTGCCAAACAAAAAACCTGGCAGATTACTGCGATGGCTCTGCATGACGGTGGCAAAGGCAACAGCCAGGAAGCTGAGCAGCAGGTGATGTCTGAGCTTGCCACTCTTATACTGAAGCTGGATGTGAAGATAAAGAAAATAGAGAGAAGAAAACAGAGGCTGGAGCTGCAGCAGAACAAGATGAGACAGAGACTGGGGAAGGCAGCGTTCATGAGAGTGATGTTTTGTCACATTGACGATTCGAAGGACCAAGCTAGTCCTATACCTGATTCAGAGTGTGACCAGTGCATCATGAAATGTAGATACCCTACATCAGCATTACACAAATTCAGGCCATTTTCCAGATAATGGATACAATAGACTATTGCTAATGTGAATCAAGTAATGTGTCAGGCCTATGTTAGAATGTTTTCAGAAGCCTAACAGGCAGGGTATGTTTTATTAGTTTATATGTGTGTATGTGTTGTGTGCATGTGTGTGAGTGTGTATTTTTATTTCTTAGTAATTAAATAAGTTTTATAGTAACAACTCTTTACTAATTGTAAAATAGCATAATAATAATAATTATTTATTTTCTATTGTTTTGTTAATTATTTAAATTATTACCATTTTTAATCATTATCATTATAATGAATATACATAGTATATCAAAAATATCCCACACCCCTTTGTGTCTGAATAATCCAGTAACTGGTACCAGTACACTTTAAGTTTTAATAATAACAGAAACATTAGTTATTTATTTATAACAGTTTATTATTTTTATTATTTTATTTTAATTTTTTTATCAGAATGCATATAATTGATGTGCTGATGTTGGCTAGTGAAGTTGTTTCAGTAGAAGGTGCTGTCCAGCACTGAGGATAAAGTTCATACCACTTGAAAAGAGGAAAATAAACCTGAACAGGTGAATTTGAGTTTGTTTTCTCATTATTCAAAACCTAATGAAGTTTAATTTGATTTAATGTAGGAAGTTGCATTTTGTGACATATATAAGTAAGTACACATGCACATACATCAGAACCTTGTATCACTACATTTTATTTCATGTTTCTCTCTCTGTCTCTTTCTCAAACACACACACACACACACACACACACATACACACACAACACTTCCATTCAAATAAACCTGATTATTTTGTTGTAAATTCCTATATTTTAAAAGAAAAGAAGAAGCATCATATTTTATGAGTATTTTAAAATATTTAAACAGATAGAACTGTCAGCCTTCACACAGTGTCATTGTTCCTGTGATGACAGAGCTACTAAAATACATTGGAAATGGATGTACTGTAGCTGTTGTCTATATTTATGTTGTCTGCAGTCTCTCAATTTTCATGGTTTGTTTAATTTTTGTAAATAAAATAATGAATCAGGTGGTAATTTTAAAATATATGAATCTTAATAACTAGTTAATCAACAACATTAATATTAAAATATTAGGTCTGGGTTTCTTTTTTGGTTTTGAATATGACATGTATGTAAATCTTTTGCTCTCTCTCTTTCTCTCTCTGACAGATGCATATATAACTACAAAGGTAAATAAATAAACTTGTTTTTCAGAAACTGCTCTGTACACATGAAGAGCTAATTCTGTGAGCTCACCACAGGAGAGAAATGTCATCAAAGAATATGGCAGAACAGGAGCATCTACAGAGGTTGTTGTTATAGTAGTAAAATTAGTCATTGCTATTGTTGTAGTAATGTAGTTGTTACATCATTAGTACTTGAAGCATTATTAATAATACTGCTTGTTATAGTAATAGTATTAGTCATTGCCATTGTGGTAGTAATGTAGTTGTTACAGCATTAGTACTTGAAGCATTATTAATAATACTGCTTGTTATAGTAATCTTGTTGAATTGATCTTGGTGATGTTTTAGCTGATGATGCTATCTCCATAGCTTTGTGATAGTAATGTATCTTGTGAGGCTCATGGTGTTTGTAGTCAGATTACTGGTTGTAGTGGCAGTAATAGTAGAAGTAGCAGTACTAATAGTAGTTGTTTTTAGAGAAATTGTTATGATAAATGTAACAAGAAGAGTAATGTAACAGCAGAGATAGTAGTAGTAACAGTAGTCATAGTTGTTGATGTTGTAGTAATTATATTAGTATAAAGAAATACTGACATAGGACTAATTGTGAAGAGTGCAAAAATATCACTTTTATTATTAATGGATAGTAATTTTAGTAATAGGAGTATTATTTCAATAACAGTAGCCCTAGTTGAATAAGAAATAATAGTAAATATTTGTTATAGTAATGTTGGTAATAAAAGTAGCATGAAGTTTGCAGTAAATGTAGTAGTAGCAGTAGCAGTATTTTATTTATTTTATATTTTTTACTGTATTTTATTTATTTATTTATTTACTCAAACTAGGCAGTGCACCCACCAATGTGACTGACTCAGACCTGGACACTGAAGTACCACGTCAGACTACAACAAATCTTAAATTGAGAGTCTTACACCAGGTCACCAATCTCAACAGTAAAATGTCAGAGAGAAAACTTGAAAAACTTGAACATGCTAAAACCAGGCAACGCAAAAACATCAAAATGAAACCACTTGGCAGACAACTGTGATGGCTGTATGTGACAGTGGCAAAGACAAAAGCCTGGAAGTTGAGCAGCAGGTGACTTAGTATACTTCCATTGGCACTGTTTTATTTCTTTTTAGTTTTTATTTGTACTAGGAGAATCAAAACAGTTTCATTTTTAACTCACAAAAAAACCAAAAAAAAACCAAGAAGTACATGACTTAAGGAATGAAGTTGAGGTATTTGTGAAATCAGTTCATAAAGGAAAACAGATCTATGTTAATTTTGTTGAAGGTGTTTCTGAATGAAAAATTCTTCTTTAGCTTTAATTCATCTTTATTTTAGATTTTTTTATCTTTCTAGCTTTAAATTATCTTTCAGTAAATAATTTGAACTTATAACTGCATTATTAAATCTCATTAGATTACAAAACAAAAGATTTTAAACAAGGTTATATTTCAATTTTTAGTTTACTATAATTATATTGATTCATGCTGACTCAATTTATTGAGCCGTTTTACAACAAGGAAATACCAGTATTTACTCAATAATCTTTCTATTAGGTTTTACTGAATGATCTTTCATCTGGGTATCACATATATTTATAGGAATTGAAGAAACCAGTATTCTAATGTGTGGATTTTAACTGTATATTTTCAGAAATTAAATCGGCTTGTTAAGGATAAAAATATTCAAGAAATTGTTTCTAAATACAAAGTCAAATTGACAGTTTGGAACAAAGAGCAGCTTTAGTCTCCAATAAAGTTGAAGTATTTGGTGCTGTCCAGCAGGTATTTAAATACATTATTCATTGTGAACCTTTCCATTTTATTTCAGTTTTAAATATTTCCTCAGTCTTTCACAAAATTCTATGCAAAATATTTTTCTTATACTGAATTAACCATCATATATGAAAATATAATATATTTGTGTTTTTGTAAACTGATGCACTGAAAATTAATAGAATCAGTGTAAACCTTGTAATAATTTGCATGCCAGCCTAATAGAGTAGTGAACAGAACATTTGTATAAAATTGTAATTTTCTGTTATAAATATCTCACTCTAAACTGAAATACAAACATTTATTACTTCATTTGGTATCACTAAAGATATTTACAGTATTTTGAAATTTGGTATAACGGATGGAATTTTATGGATTTGAAAGGTTGTAAAGATGCATAAATTGGCTTGAAAGATTTATCTTCTTTTCTTATTTTATCACATGCATGTGTAATGTTGTCTTTGTTTTAAATACATTTTACTGATCATTATTGTAATTATTGTCTGAATGAACAGGATAATTGTGGTTTATTTATAAGAAAAATATATTTCATTAATGGCAAAAAATAAATTACATTAAAGTGGCAGGAAAGAATATTACAATTAAATGTTTTAATTAATCAAATAATTTGTTATTAATGATGTAACTATAACGATTGTTAAGGTTAATTAAAGATTCTCAGAATAATCTCAAATGTATTTTCATCATGTTAGTATATTAGTATTTCAAGTAGAATCTGAATTAGAAAATCATTTTCTTTCTGTCTGTTGTAATACTATATAGGTTTAAAATGTTTATTTACTTAATATTCCTGGCAGTCATCTTAAACAGGACTAAAGCATAGTGTAAATATCAAATTTTACCAAGTTACATAATTATTCAAATATATTAAAAAATATTTTTCATAAGCTCTTTTGCTGATGTATTGCTGTTTTAATCTTTTTATATCAAAGTTAAAAAATAATATTAAACTGATTGAAATTAAGAATATAAAAATATTTAATAAATTATTTTTATTACTAATATTGTATGGGAAAAAATAAAACTCTTCTTGCTAAGACAGTGAAATGCAGTTAGAGCTGACAACAAAAATACCACTTGCACTTTATTTTATGTTTAGTTTATTAATGAATATTATATTTTGTTGTAGGATCCTAGACAACAGAATCAAGCTGCCTCAGCCAGCACTTCAGTTGAAAATGCTGTAAGACACATTTTCAGAAAAGATTAACTAGAGCACCAGAATGCTATTACTTCACAGTCTTCCCTGTCCAGAGAAAGCTCAACACTTTCAAGAGAAAATCTGTAAGATCATAAAATCAATCTAATTTGAATTTTGAAACCTCAGTGATCTCCAAGAGACTGCATTGTCAATATTTTCAGAACATCCAGTGTACACATTGTACTTCATAGCAGCTTGCACTGTTTTTATCATTGATGTGTATGCATGGTTATTCTAATTTTTATTGCTGAAAGAGGAATAAAGATTCATCACTGCTATGGAATGTCATTTTTCTAAATAACCTAAAATTAATGTGATAGTGCATAGAGGTGTTACATTATTTTGATCATCAAATTTTTGTATTATTTAAATCAAGGAAAATGAAGGGTTAATCAGTGTAAATATATTTAAAATTATGTAATTAGGGTAATTAGAATCCTTTATTTAAAAAAAAAAATTTAAAATTTAAAAACCAAAAAAAAAATTATTTTTTATATTTTTTGTAATATTATTTAAATCGGGGGAAAATTAAAGGGTTTAATATATTTAGAATTATGTAATTAGGGGTAATTAGAAATTTTATTTAAAAAAAAAAGAAGACTTTTTTTAATTATTATTATTATTATTTGCATCAGGGGAATTCAAGGGTTTGCTGGGGGTAATCATTGTATAAATATATTTAAAATTATGTAATTAGAATTTTTTATAACCCCCCCACAAAAAAAACAACAAAAAAAACAACAGTATTAAAATTAGGTGAAAATAAAGTGTTTGCTGGGGAAATCAATTTAAATATAATTGAAGATGATGTAATTAGGAGAAATTATAATTTTTTTTTATAAAAAAGCAACTAAAAGAAACCAACAGTTTTTTCCTTATCATATTTAAATAAGGATAAATCAAGGGTTGCTGGGAGTAATCATGGTATAATTATATTTAAAATTATGTAATAAGGGATAATTAAAATTTATTTATTACAACAACAAAAAAAAAAAAAGAAAAACAAAAAAGAAGTTTTGGATGTAAAGTCATTTATGATAGACATTTGAAGATATACATGAAAATACCATGTCTGATTGTAAATATCTGTGTTTCTCATTTTATCATCCTTACTGTATGAAAATTATTCGGCTTGTATTTTATTTTTAGATATGAAAAGTAAATTATATTTTAATTATTTATCACAGATGCAAGTTGAAATATAGTGTTCTTGGAACATACCTACATGTTTATATTGATTCCTCTTTACACAACTTTATATGCATTTTACAAGATATATTATAATTCAATATTTGTCTTTTGTTGTATTAAAAGTGAGAAACAAATAATAATTCTTGTTCATTCTAAAATGTAATACAAATTCTTTGATACATTATGGATTAAAGTTCCATAGAGGCCCTTCCTGGAATGATAGCAAATATATTGTATCTCTCCTGTAACCAAAACTTATTTTTTTCTTTTATTTTCTTTTCTTTTTTATTTTTTTGTGTTGGGGCTCTTACAAAGTTCTGTATAATGTACTTATATTAAATTGTTTTTAAAATTTTTTTATTATGTTTACATATTAAAGAAGAAAAAAAATTCACAATATCTGAATGTTTCATTCCTTATACTAGCAAATGTTAATTCATTTTGTTGTTAAATAACAAAGTCATGAATTAAAAGTATCTAAGTGTTTGTGGTCATGTGTGTGTATATGCGTGTGTATGTGCACCTCTTTACTTGGTAGTTTGAAACTCATTTTAATGAATAGAAAAAGACAATTGTTGTTGTTATTATTATTATTATTATTATTGTTTCATTATTATTATTACTACTATTGCAATTATTATTACTATTACTCTTATTATTATCATTATTATATCATTATTTATTATTTTTATTATTATATTATTTTACTTTATTATTATTATTTTATTATTATTATTATTATTATTATTATTATTATTATTATTATTATTATTATTATTATTATTATTATTATTATTATGTAATGACAGTCTTTGACTAGGAGTAGTGAGTATAAATAGAAAAAATACAGAAAGGGTTTCCAGATTAAAAGCCTTTTTTTTATTAAGATTATTAAAGACTTGAGGTAATGTTATATTGATAACTAGAGGTAGAATGGTAAACTTTGACTTAGTAGTTTAAGTCGGTGTATAGAGAGACATGCAGTGTTAGTTTACACTGAAACACTGATTAGTTTGTAGTCTGTAGAGATCATCTGAGAATAAAAGTCATTAATGTAATATTTTATTATGTGTCTCTATTCATTTATCCTTTCATTTATCTATCTGTTTACACATCCAGTGTCTTTGTGAGTGTTTGTGTCTGAGTTTGTGTGTGTGTGTGTTTGTGTGTCTGTGTGTGTGTGTGTGTGTAAATATGACTGTTTATGTGTGTTTGTATATTTGCATATGAGCACCTGTATGTGCATGTGTAGTACTAGCACATTAATAGTAAATATGCAATTATTTGTGTACTTTGTGTCTGTATGTAATAAAGTGGGGTATATGTTGTATGTGTGTTTGTTCAAGTGCATTTGTACATGTATTTATGTGAGACTGTTTATGTCTGCAGCCTACCAATTATATGTGTGTGTATGTGTGTGTGTGTGTGTGTGTGTGTATGTGTGTATGTGTGTATGTATGTATGTATATATGTATGTGTGTGTGTGTGTGTGTCTGTAAGTGTGTGTGTGTTTATGTGTTTGTGTATGTATGTCTGTGTGTATGTATGTGTGTATGAAACACTGGGTGGAGTTGTTGATTATCAACCTGCTAAACACTTGTTTATTAAACACTCTTTGTGTTCAGCTCAAACATCCTGTTTCCAAGCTAAATGAACCAACTCCTGGCCTGTCCTTATCATTTTATTTATTTTTTTATTTATTTATTTATTTATTTGTTTTATTTATTTATACATTTATTCATTTTTATTTATTTATTTATTTATTTTTCTTTATTTCTTTATTTGTTTTTATTTATTTATTTATACATTTATTCTTTTGTATTTATTTATTTTTCTTTCTTTATTTATTGGCTTTTATTTATTTATTTATACATTTATTCATTCATTTTTTTTTTTTTTATTATTATTTTTGTATATATATATACAAATAAGCTTAGATTAATCACTGGATTCATGTATACGTCAGGAAGTATGGGACTGAAAGATGGATGGATGATGAATAAGAGATATAAATGGATGAAGTAAAATGGTTAGCCTGGTTACAGATAGGGAGGGATGATACATTCACATAATATCCAAATAGAATAACTCACTGGATGTGATAAATGCTGGATGAATGAAAGAATAAATGAATAGAAGCACGTGTAGTTGGATGAGCAGAAATGTGGTTAATGACAGGATGATATATTGAAACAAAAAACATTTTGTTTTAACTGTGTGACAGCATAGAGAGTGTTTGTGTGTACTTTATGTCTGTGAAGACAAATCAGTATCTCACATACTCGCTCTCACTATTTGTACCTTTAACAACCTCTAAATATCACTTATTACTCTTTAAAATAAAATGACAAATATTTACATTTTAAAAAGTGCAAATAGTTAATAAAAAATATTTAAAAAAAAGACATTATAAAATAAATTAAATTAAAAGGTAATGGTAATAAGAACAGAAAAGTAATCTGTTTCGACAAATAAATATTCTAAGTTTCAATAAGATGTACAGTGAGTTACTGATCTTTATTAAATGCTTCATGTAAATTTTCACTGAGTTCTGTGGATCCTGATGTGCATAAACAACATTGCATGTTGAGTGAAATCCACGTCTACTGAGAACTAACTTAGAAGCAGTTCATTATGTATATAGAATAAAGTGATAAAAGAATCAAGACAAGCCCTTAGTTTGAAAAAGCTGATGTTTAGTTGATTGTAAATTAGAACAATCCAACAAAATGTGACTCTGTTAATATACACTGACAGTGTTCACACTAAAGTGAATGTAGATTTTTCAAAACTAAACATATTGTCAAATACAACTGACCAATACTGGGAGGACAAAGACAACTTCATCCTTCCTTGACCATCTGTATTTGCCTGTCTCCCTCCTACACTGTCACAGTCATCTAGCTAAGTGTGTTAGACATGGTATGTATGTATGTGTGTGAATATGTGTTTTCTTATTACTGAGAGAAAAAGGGTATGTATGTATAATGTGTGTGCAAGAGTGTGTATGTATTTCTGACAGATAGAAGAAAAGATAGACTGGAAGTTTGATAGACAGACTGATACAGAGACAGACATACAGAGATATGTGTATAATTAGGAAAATAGAGTGACAGACACAGAGATAGACATACAGAGAGATGTGTATAATGAGATGGATATATAATTAGTGAGAGACAGACAGACACAGAGACAGACATACAGAAAGATGTGTATAATGAGAAGGGTATAGAATTAGCGAGATAGACTGACAGAGAGGAAGACATAAGATAACAGGCATACAGACAGATACAGACATATGTATAGAGAGCTAAACTGATAGGCATATGAGTAATAAAGTGTTAGTAAGTTCATGTATTAGAGAGAGAGGATGGGCTTTTGTACATGAGTAAGTGGATTAGAGTGTTTCTGTTGGTATATGTGTGTTTTATAGACAGATAGATAGATAGATAGATAGATAGACAGACATACTGGCAGGCAAGTAAATTCATTGGTAGGGAGACACAATAAGGACATTTTGGAGATAACATTATTATGAATGAACACAGGGATAGAGCAGTGGACAGAAAGCTGTTTGTTTTGATTATCAATGACATATTAATTGTAAAATAATTCCTAAAAGCTAAGAATACTAAATATATTTCAATATACTCAGTCTTTCAAGGTAATTTCTTTTCACAATTCTGTATATAAAAATATTAAAAATATTTCAGTATCCATGCATTGTCATTTATTCCTAAATTTACTGTCATTTTTAAATACATTTTTAAATCTGGTTTCAAAAGTCCAATAAAAATCTCTTTCTATAAACCTGCCTGTCTACATGAGAATCTCTCAGTTGTACATTTGTACATATTTCTATCATCCTTTCTGTCTCAACTAACAAAGCACACCAACCTCTACCCATCTCATTGTCAGTTCTGTTTATCTATCCATCATCTACATGTATATGCTGCTGTCAGTCTATGTGTGTGTGTGTTTTGTCATCTCTCTCTCTTGCTCTCACACACACACACATAAACACACACACACACACACACACACACACACACACACTCCTAAACTATTCTGTTATTTTGTAAAGTATTTATTTCAAAGAATCTAAAATCTAAAATCAACTTGTACACAGTCCAATGTAATCAAACAATTATTATTATTATTATTATTATTATTATTATTATTATTATTATTATTATTATTATTATTATTATTATTATTATGTAGTAGTAGTAGTAGTAGTAGTAGTTGAAGTAACAGAAGTAGTACTATTATTAAGACAAAAATCGAAAAGAGATAGTGCACGCTTTTCAAACAAATATGTAGACAAGATAAATCAATTAACAAAAGAATAAATAAATAAATAAATAAATAAATAAATATGTTACGGTCTCTCTAAGTGAATTTTGTTCTTTTTCAGATTTTTCTTCAGCAGTGATAAAACTCGTTTGTATAGTCGACTCACACAGAAAACGTTCAATCTCGAATATCATTTGGAAATTCCCAGATCTATTTTTGGAAAGTGCGCTTTTATAATTTTTACGAGAAAAAACGGAAGTTAATGTGAAACTTATATTCTGTTTTTATGTTTCCATATATTATATTGTATTACATTACATTACATTACATTACATTATACCTGTATTACATTACATTATGTTAAGTTGTACAGGACTGTTGTACGCATGTTATAACAATGAATAATCAAAATCCCATCTTGAACAAAACACATACGTAAGTACTCCATCTTTATTCTCCAGGAAATAAATAAATAAAGACAAATGGTCTATGTAATATTTACTGATATATATATTATTTAAATTTAAAAAAAAAAAAAAAAAAAAAAACAACAACAACAACAAACAAACTCACAGGGAGGGATACATATCCAAACACAACAACAACAACAACATACCAAAGAGGTATAACTCAACTACAGTTCGGTAGATACCGCTCAGCGAAATAAAATATTTACTACTTTGCTTTTTTGTTGTTGTTATTTTTGCTTTATTTTATTATTATTATTATTATTATTATTATTATTATTATTATTATTATTATTATTATTATTATTATTATTATTATTTGTTTGTAGAGAGCTTGAAGAAATTTAAAATTTTTAAAATTAAAATTTAACAAATGCCTTTGTAGTTAAAAAAATATATATATATAAATATTTCTTCCTGCTATTTAACTTTTTTCGAGAACTGAGTGGAATAAAAAGAAACTGTGGAGTAGCTGGTAATAGATTATGAACTAAATTTAATAATCTCATCAGTGACTTTCTTCAAGCCTGTTAGACATAAAACATTGATTCAGTTTTTAAATTATATAATGGACTCTGTCAAAACCGGTCTTTTATTAGTCCGGATCTTTTGTAACGGAACTGATTCGAAATCCCGTCCAGCTATCAAAACACTAATTCTGATTTCGAGAGTAACTTGCAGAAGAAAAGAACAATTTAAATAGAATCACTTCTTAAACAATGACTGCAATTTATTACGACACAAAGATACAGCAGACAATTAAATATCTAAAATACTTAACCGATTTCAGCCAAATTTAGTTTAAAAAAAATAAATAAAGCAACAACAAAAACCCCACAAAACAAAAGAGAAGCGAGTAAAACGGACGAAGCCCGACACACTTCACACTGACAAATTAACACAGGCCACCGTTTGTTCTCGTTTTTCTAGCCCACCTCTGTTGTACACTCTAACTACACCCTCCAGAGTTATCCCCCTACAGCAGAATTATAAAATATAACAACACAGAACAACACTGTTATAATACTTAAGACACACATTTTGCGTTTTCTTGTTGAATTCTAGAGTGTAAACATATTGCACTCTTACTGTACTTTGAAGTGAAATTAAGAGAAGAATATTCATGAAATCAACTGTGTAAACGGAGATATTTAGTATTTGCAATTTAAGACAGGAAGATAAACAGTGTGTGTGTGTGTGTGTGTTTGTGTGTTATAGGAAATGTTGTTTTTATCAAGAAATATGTGTAATTATTGAACTGAAAGCAAAGTGGATAGAGGTGGTGATGGTCTATTGGAACCCTAGGTATCGACAGAGGCTAGCATCTGTAGAAAAAATAAACTGTGACATTAAAGACATGTTTGTTTGTTGGTTAGGAGAAAACAATACAGCTGAATGGACTGCTGGACACATATTTAAGTCTGTGTGTTTGGGTGTGGGTGTGTAAATAGACATGGATAAGATTTTGTGTGTTTTGATAGGAATGTAATCCAAAATGCATGTTTGTTTTTTCTTGAATCTTTAAAATCCAAAATAAGATCACATTTATTTATTTATTTATTTATTTATAATAAACAGTTAAAACTTGTCTTTGATTTTTCATTTTATTTTCTATGTTACAACGCAATTCAGAAACGGAAAATTCATATAATCTTATAGACCTTCTAATTAAAATACCTATGAATTTATCCATTTAAATAAATTTATTTAATATAATTGTAACAGAAGAATTTATGATTATTAAGTACGTTATTTGGGTTAATATATCAAAACAATATAAATAAAAATTATCCTCATCAATAGAAATTTGTTTCTCCATTATGATAATGCTATCTAAAATTTTATAACTGGAAACAAAATAATTTGTAATATTTTTTTTCAACAAAAATACTTTATCATATGAAAAATATAATTTCAGAAAAACTTCAAAAAATTCTAGAATTTCTGGTTTATCCAGTAAAACTATATTAATAAAATATACAACAAGAAATCAAAAAGAATACTAAGACTATATTTTACTAAAAATGTTTAAACTGATATATAATTTGACAGATAAAGTAACCTGCAAATTACTAATTAAGTAAATTTCTAATTTCTGAGATTATCTTTCAAATACAGGCATATGTAGGTTTACATATTTCCTTCCATTTTGTATTTTATTAACATACTTTTACTGGGTAAATCTTTACCACAAGTCTTGGTATTTTATATTTGGGTTATGTGATTAAGTAGATTATTCTTTAAAACAAATAAAAAAAAAAAAAAAAAAAAAAATTATATATACATATAAAACACAATACAAGAAATATATTTAAAAATAATAAAAATAAAACACGAATAAAACATCTTCCTCGAAATAAACATTTTATTATAAAACATTTTTTTTTTTTTTATCCAAGTAATCAATGATTTCTAAGATCAATCATATTCATCTTCTTTTCAAATTTGTATCATAAGAATTAATATCATGTTTTTCACCATTGTTTGAAATACACTTTGAAATAATCATCATTTTCCCTATCATGTATTGTCTGAATGTTTTTACTTTTCTCACTCATTAGTATCATTTGAAATATTTGTTATTGTTTAAGTCTGCTGCAGACTTGTCTGTACTTGGTGCTGTGTCTGGTCAAACATTTTTCTCACTGCTGTGACTGACTGAAAACAGAGCCAGAACTGAATCCAGCATCTGTTTCATGATTTCTGAATCAGTCTGGCATCAACTATCAAAACTTTGATAGCAAAAACTCAAATCTTCATCAAACTTGGCCACATATTTTCATTTCTGCTTCCATATGTCTGTGCAGTGAACTGCATCAGTCCATCCTACAAATAATAATAATAAGAAGAAGAAGAAGAAGAAGAAGAACAACAACAACAACAACAACAACAACAAAAGTAATAATTCTGATATTAACAAGAACAATAGTAATAATAAAAGTATCTACTGGTCTAATATTTTAATACTAATATTAATCATAATAATAATTAAGAGAGAGATTAATTTATTATTTTTAAAAATTATTATTATTACAAATAATCAAAAGACGTGCTGATAAAAAGAACTCTCAGTGTGTAAAATAAAGTTCAAGTTTGTGAATTAATAAAAGAAAGAAAGAAAACTCAGATGAACTGGTCACCTGTAGACTGCACACACAACACACCAGCTCTGCATGTCAGATTATTTTCTGTGTGTAAAATAAAGTTCAAGTTTGTGAATTAATAAAACAAAGAAACAAAACTCAGATGAACTGGTCACCTGTAGACTGCACACACAACACACCAGCTCTGCATGTCAGAGTACGAGTCTGTGTGTAAAATAAAGTTTAAGTTTGTGAATTAATAAAACAAAGAAACAAAACTCAGATGAACTGGTCACCTGTAGACTGCACACACAATTTCTCATTTAACTGTCATACTCCCTCTATTACTTCTACTACTGAAACAACAAAATTACTATTAGTACTTCTACTACTACTACAACTAGTACTATGAGTACAGCTAGTATTTTTCTGACCATTTGTCACACAAGATACATTATGATCACAAAGCATCACCGGCTAAAATATCAGCTATTACAACAAACACAAACTAATGCTATAACAACTACACTACTACAACAATGGGTTGTACTACTTTTCCTGCTAAGAAATGAAACAATGCCAATTGAAATATGGAAATATGGAAGAGTACTAAGTTAGGAAGCTATTTGTATATTACAATTACATTACTTATTGTTATTAACATCTCTGTCTGCTCTGCTGTCTGTGTGTGACCCATTCTCAAGTTTAGGTAACAACACTTGTTCGTTTTGTTGTATGTTTCTGAAAAAGTAAAAACAAATATAATTTAATTTTGTATTGTTTTTATTAGTAACATAATTTGCTGTTATATGTATATAAATGCCATTTACTGATAGAATGTTTGTTGAAAAATCAGAAAATCTTATAAACAAATTTCATTATAACCTGATAATTGATAAACATAAATTCTGCTAAAATGCAACAAATCTGAAATAAAGAAGAAATATTTTATTTAAGAACACACACCACGTTTTTTGTATCACTAGTTATTTTTTTCATAAAAGGTAAATAACAATACAGCTAATGAAAAAGAAAATGTGTTTCTGCAATATAAAGTGACACCTTTTTTAAACAAGAAGTCAAAAATCTACTTTTAATATACAAATGTCCAGAGAAAAAAAACACAAAAATATCATTAACATTAAATCAATACATAAATTTTCTTCTGTAAATAATTTTGAATAATATATCTTCCATTTACTGTTTTTAGTTCTTTAATAGAATTCGATTTCTGTTTTGATTTTTGTGAACTGAAACAAATGATGTATTTCTAACCATATCTAGATTCCACTGAGCTTCAGATCTTAAAATAGCACCATTACACCAACCCCCACAAAAAACCCCACTCCTTATCTTAGATATTAAGATTCATAAATTTACTTTATGCTAAGAAATATATAAGAACACAAATTCAACTTCACCTGCTCTGATTTTTTTTTCTCTTTTCAAATGGCAGAAGTACAAACTTCATTTAACCAGAAAATAATTGTATCCTCAGTGCCTGATGGAAGTTCACTGGATGTGTTAAAAGTTGTAATTACTCTGAACATTTTAAAATTGCTTGTTCAGTATGCTGCATGTAAAGACTGAGGCCTCATTACATTATATGATAAATTATACAAAACATGCACCCCAAATTTCATTCTCCTTCTCCCTCTCTCCCTATATCTCCATTCCTTCAGCCTCTCTCTCTTTCTCTCATACATTCATACATGTACATGTTTAACTGTAATTATTCTCCTTCTTTCCAGCTATCTGTTAATAATCTGAGTAGAAGGATGAATGTTTTTAAATACTTTCTTTATTGGCAGCATTTTGAAATACTGGCCATTACATACGGATCTTTTAAAGTCTGAAACCATCTAGTTTGAATAATAAAATTGTATTTAGATAGGTAAAAACATCATTCAGTATATACACTAAAACTGAATATTTTTACCATATATTCACCATTTATCATCTAAAGTATAGAATGAAGAAAATAATCTTTAACAGAGCCAAACAAACTCATTTTAATAGATCTCTCAGTTAATTGTAACATTTGTTCTAAAGTTTGTATGTTACTCAAATCATGATGCTTATTTACAACTAGTTTAGGATAGTCTCATTTTAAAGCATTTTGTATATTATAGTATTTTTCGTTGTCTAATTTTCTCTTATTCAGTGAAAAATGTTTTATATTTTAAGTTATTTGATCAAACAACAGGTTCAGTCTGTAACAAAGGACACTCAGAAGCATTATTAATTACTTCAACAAGAGCTTTACAAAAAAGTTCATCTTTCAACAATTCATTATTAAAAATCCAACTACCCTGACCTCTCTCCAAACAAGAAAAATCTATTTTAAGTGATAATAAATTGTGATCACTAACTGAGGTATAGGATATGTATACAATACTCATAAACTGTAATAAATTTCTAAAAATTAAAACAAAATCAATTCTTGACTGATTTATAGTTTTTTCAACAATTTGAGATCTAGTAAACTCTCTTTTATCTGGATTTCTGTGTCACCAAATATCAACTAAATTATAATTATAAATATCTGACTGTAATTCATTACTACTTTTCATACTGAAAGTTTTATTAATTGCTAAATCTAAATCTAAAATTTCATTAAAATCTCCTGTATTTGATGTATTTTAAAAATCCACAAATTTACATAATCATTTAAAAATAAAATATTTTCTGCAATATTATTTGGTGCATATACACTTGTAAAACTATATTCATCACCATCTATTTTAGTATTAATTTTTAAAATCCTGCCTGCAGTGTCACAACTATCAAAGGTAAACTTCAATCTTTTGATATCAGTATTGCTACACCCCTCCAGTATAAACACTAAAACTGAATACGACAAAATTCCAATGTTTCCAGTACAATAACAAATTTCATAAATTCATATTAAAAGATACAATTCAATTGTGGACTTGGAATGTAATTAAAAAGTCTCACAAAATTTACTTTCTGCTTCCTGACCATTCAGCAGCTGTCCTGTCTCTGTCAGTTTTATCATTTCAAACCAGAAGAACAGCTCTGTGAGAAAGGCTAAGAGGTTTTCTCGTATACTGTCTCGTGTGTACAGGAGATCCTCGTAGGTGAAATGGAAAAAGCTGATGGAAGATGCCCATCACAGAATGTTTTGGTGAGGCGTAGATTATGTAAAGAATTAGCTATTCCTAACCCATCTTTCAAACATATATCTGAAGAAAATATAAACAACACTGAGGCAATTAATATTTAATAACACAGTAAAAGAGGTTAAGGAGGATGAAAAGGATGTGATAACTGACAGACAGACAGACAAACAGAGAGAGAGAGAGAGAGCAAGCGAGAGATTTGTACAAATTATATTCAAAACCAAAAAAAAAAGAAAAAAGACCTAATAATAAAATATGAATTTTGTTGATTATGAAATATAAAATCAAAAAGTGCCCCAAAACCCCATCCTCTTTTAACTAGATATTAAGATTCATAAATTTACTTTATGCTAAATTTAAAGTTACCATGTGATTCATACTTTTTATTTACAAAAAAGTTGTTATTTAACAAACCATGAAAAGTGAGACACTTCAGACAACAGAGATGACAGACAACAGCTACTGTACATATGTCTCATATGTCTTTTAGTATGTCTGTCATCACAGGAACAGTCACACTGTCTGAAGGGCTGGCAGTTCCAATCTGGTAACAGGAAAGTTAAACATTTTAAAATATGATGCTTCTTGTCTTCTTCTTTTGTTTTATAATATAGAAATTTACAACAAAATAATCATATTTATATGAATGTAATTATAGGAATGTGAGTGTGCCTGACAAATGTACATGGTAAAAAGTGTACTGTGTGTTTACAAGATACTAATGTAGTTTGTGTGTATGTGCATGTCTACCTACTGATATATTATTAACAAACTGCAATCTCCTGCATTAAACTAAATTAAACTTAATTATGTTTAGAACAATGAGAAATATTTAAATAAAATCAACTCAAATTAAAAACAATGCAGCAGTACAAACTTTATTGAAGCAGACTATAAGTGTGTCCTCAGTCCTGATGGAAGTTCACTGGATGCGTTAAAAGTTGTAATTCATCTGAAAGTTTTAAAATTGCTTGTTCAAAATGTTTAATTTAAAGTATGAGGTCTCTTTATGCTATATGATAAATTATACAAAACATGCACCCCAAATATCATTCGCCTTCTCCCTCTCTCCCTGAATCGCCATTCCTTAATCCTCTCTCTTTCTCTCATACATTCATACATTTGCATGTTCAACTGCAATCATCATAATCCTTTGCCTTATTTTCAGCTATCATTTAATAATCAAAGTAGAAAAATGAATACTTTAACTATACCTCAGCTTTAACTGAAATATAATTTACCAAAATATAAAAGGAAGAAAAGTAAATCAACTTTGACAGAGTCAAACTAACTCAGTTTAATAATAAATAAAAAAATCAAATTTTAATATTTAACAAGATAATAAATGTAAAATAAATAAATAAATAAAAACAACAGCATACCTGATGGCTGGTACAGGACATTCTACTGAAACAACTTCACTGGCATATGCCAACATCACAACATCAATTAGAGCCATATGTACGTTCTGAAAGTCAAAAAGAAATAAATAAAATAATAATAAAAATAATAACAAAGCAGTTATAAATAAATAACTAATACCTCTGTTATTATCAAAATTTAAATTTAACTATTTTATTCAGACAAAGTAGGCTGTGGGATATCTTCAATATATTTTGTTATTAATAAATAATGTAACACAATTATTATAATATTAAACTGATTACAAAACAATAGCAAATAAGTGATTTTTATTACACTATTTTATAATCAATAAACAGTTGCTACAAATCTTATTTACTCTCTAAAACACAAACATAAAATAGTGATACAGTGCTGAGTGATACACATTACATCATGATCATGTTTACCTCGTTCCATGCCTGATAATCCGCATCCGATTCACGCTTGTATTCGCACAAACATAAAACATCCCAATCCATTTGGATTCTCGTGAAATATTTCCAAAATTCTATTAAATTGAATAATCAACAAGTAAAACGTTACCGAATCAAAAATAAAAATAAACTGGCTGACAAACATTAGTTCATACAGGTTTGAAAAGCGTAGCATACATTCGAATCCGTTTATGTTCGAAACATCGTGGTTTATCGAGACTGGTCTGGCCTTAACCTAATTTTAGTTAGTATTTAAGAATTAATTAATTTGTTTATTCTCACAAAAATTATTATAAAATTTGTAGAAATTTATTCTGGTTTCAGACCAACATGTGATTTTTAAATATTTGTTTTAATTTTTTTTTCTAAATGATATGTGATAAATTTTATAACTTCTGTTTTTTTTTTTTTTTTTTTTAACTACAATTTATTTATTAGGCTTGTCAATGATAAATGTAATTTTTCTCTCTACAGGATAAACAAGCCTTCTGCTGACCAGAAAAAAGACCAAGGTTGACCACTTGACCATGTGTGTAGTGCAGCTTTCAGTGAAGAACATGACTTCTCCAGTCCTGGCAGTTAAGAGAAATTTGTACAGACTCAGACACTGAGATGTGCTCAACATGTTTGTAAACAGATGCTGGGTATAATGGACAAATAATTCAGTTTTGATAAATTACTTAAGGCCACCTGAGAATGTTTTAAAATTAATACTATGTTAATTTTGTTACTATTAATTAGGTATGTTTAAGTGAACAATGAGTTAACAGTGAAAAGACAGTGATTTATATCTATCATTAATTAATTCTATGATTATTGTTTGTTTATTTAATTTTTTAAATGGTAAAAAAAAGTCATTATCATTTTTGAACTGATGGTGTTTTAAATGTTGTTTATATTAATATTAAATTGAGGTAAACAAAAAAACTGATTAAAAAAATGAAGAAAAAAGAAAGAAGTCAAAAACATTTTTAAAATAATAGATTACTTTTGTTTCAGACTTAGAATGTAGAAGTCAGAGTTTGACATGGGAACAGATTTCTCATAAAGCTGAAGGCAGTTTATGTCAGTATGGTTACCACTTGAAAAAAGTATGAGAAAGGTTAGTATTGTTTTTCTTTGAACTGTAGTGTACCTATCAAAGCAAAAAGTTCAAGGGCTGCCTGTCTTGTCTCAGATGAAGGTGCAAGGGCTGCCTGTCTTGTCTCAGATGAAAAAGTCCTTGGTTTCACAAATATTGAAATAAGCTTTTTTCTTTATTATTATTATTATTATTATTATTATTATTGTGTAGATATAAATGAGTGTACATCAACTGATGTCAGTATTACTAAGTATACTGATACTTGTACTAACAGAATCAGTGGATTCACTTGTTCCTGTCTGGCTGGGAAGAAGCTTGAAAATAACCAGACAACATGTGTCAGTAAGCAGAATTTCTCATCACAAAATACAATAATGTAAAAATAATTCATTAAATATTTTAAAAACATAATTATATTTTGAAATCTGAAGCAACTTATTCTGTAAAATTAGAAATTTTCATGACATTTAGATTATACTTTTAATATAATTTTATAAATTTTGTTTTATAATAAAAACTAACACAAAAATTTGATTTTAATTTAATTTATTTATTTTCATATTGGATTTTATTTTTCCCTCTCAGACCACTGTCAGTGTAAAGCTGGCTGGGTGGTGTGTGACGTGAAAACAACAGAGATGAATGTAGTGTTTCAACAGTTTCATGTCAAGCAAACAGCAACTGCAAAAACCTGCCAGTCTCCTATCATTTGAGTGTAAGACAGGATATCACAACTTGTCAGATGAATAGTTAATAAATAGTTAATTACTCAATATTAAAAATTTGAAATTATGTTGTTTTATTTAATAAAGAGTTATATGTTAGAAATAATTCCTTATTATTTATGAAACAGTTATGTTACTAATGGTTTATTATTATTATGAAATAGTTATATGTTATAAATAATTCCTTTGTATTTAATAAATAGTTATATGGTCAAAATGTTTGCTGATTACTGTATAAATACTGATAATTATAAAAATGATTCATTTTATTTAAAAAATAGTTAAATGATGCAAATTATAGATTATTTCATAAATAGTTTTGTGATTTTAATTACCAAAGAAAACAGAATGGATATTTTAAACTGAAAAATTACATAGAAATGAGTTAATTAATACAGCTGTCACAAAATTAACTTTTTCTGCATTAAAATATAATAAATAAATAAATGTAATAATAAAAATATCATTTTATACTTGTTAATAATTTTTTTTTATTCAAAATTAAGAGAATGTTTATTTAACACAGAAAATCAGCTTTCAGTGACTAAGAAATTAACATTGTTAAAAACAACAAAAAAAAAAGAAACAAAAACAAACCCCGTTTGGTACCAGCTAACTTTAGTTTTGCAGTTTGAGTCAAATTAATTTTTAGGAACATTACCAACAAAAGTAAATAAAGATAAAAATAACAATCATTTTTAGAACTAATAATTAAACTATTATTAAACAGATATTTATTAATTCATTCATTCAACCATCCACTCTTTACCTTCCTCATTTGTTCACTGTCACCACCTTTATCATTCATTCAGTCATTCTTGCAAAAGATCAATTTTTTTAAATTGTTCAATGAGTGTTTATTATTCATTCTTGTACTAAACTGAGAAAAGCTACATTTGTTCTTGTCACAGTGGTTACAAATAACTAAAGATATTTTTTCAATTTTAATAGTGACAAAATTATAAAAATATTTTATTTTCATTTGTGACAGAATGTGATAAAATTGTAAATTATTTTTGTTGTGACAAAATATAATAAAGTTATAAAAATATTTTATGTTAGTTGTGACAGTGCTGCAGTGAACAGTTCGTGTGAACAGGGCTGCAGGGTGCATGACACAGTGGAGCAGTGTTTGTGTAGAAATGTTTACCTTGAATTCAGACAACAAAACATGTTCAGGTGACTCAGTTCTATCTGGTTCTCAGGTTAAATTGTTCACTTCAAGCATTCTTAGTTTATTCATATTTCCAGTGTAAGTGTTATCTCTTTGAATCTGAATGGTCAGCATTTCTACCATTATCTGTTCTTTTTTATTATTATTATTAATAATGTCATGCTCATTATATAATCAGCAATCAGTGTGTAGCTTGGGTATGCATTAGTAGCTTTTGTGCTATTCAAATAGTTAAGTTAAAGTTCTCTTTTCTGGTATTAAGACAAATTTCAAAGCAGTTAATACTATTTCAGAAACTTGTAAACATCTATGAATGATTTTTACTTTTATTAATAATAATTACATCCATGTAATTCAAACCTGACTAATTTTATAAACTGCTCAAAACCTCTCAGAATCTATGAATCTTACGTTTTGGTTAATCCATATATTTCTTATAAATAATTTCTGTGTAAATGATATCTGATTATTTTCAGAAACTTGTCAAAAGTTTAATTGTTGTTAATGATTGAAATATGATTTTTCTGTTTCTGTCTTTCAGATGCCAATGAATGTTTTGAAAATATTATCACATGTACCTGTATGGATGTTTATACATGGGAAACTGACAAAATTACTTGTAGAGGTATATATAAATATTAAAACATGCACAGACAAAGCTCCATATACATACATATACAGTGAATTGAATTAAATCAAATTAAATACAGTGAAATCAGTGAAATGAATAAAGTGCTGTGCTGTGCAGAGAAATACAATGAATTACAGTAAATGAAATGAAATACAATACAATACAGTAAATGAAATGAACGAACTGTACTGAAATAAATGAAATTAAATTAAATTAACTAATGATAAAATACAATAAAATTAAGGAAATAAAATGAAATAAAATACAGTGAAATGAATAAAATGATTCACAGTGAAATGAAATGAAATGCAATGCAATACAATGCTAAATTAATTTGATTTCGTCTGCGGTATAAATGGCTTTTTAACAGTAAGTAAAAAATCATGAAAATAATTAAATCACAACCCATCCCATTTGAATCATATCAACCTTCATTTTACATGTAAATTTTATAATATTGTTTATACAAGTCTGAATATTATTTTAATTTAATAATATTTATTATATTTTTTCTTCAGGATCCTTTATCAAAAGCTTGTTTTGAGAATGAAAGAAAAGTGAGAAGTGACATTGATTTTAAGTGATTTGTTGTGTTTATCTCCCAGTTCTTCAAGTTTTCTCACCGTACTGAACAAACTAAACAGAAGATAAATCCACAACAAATATGAAGAACTGAATTCTTGAAGAATATTGAGAGCTGTTAGAAAGTTCCACACCAAAAGTCATATTTTAAAAACAGTTACTTGTTATGTAGACTGCACTTACTGAAGAATTTATAAATCTGTGAAACTGTGATTTCAGATTCAAAGTGTCATTCATGCAAGATACAGTCAGACATAGACCAGTGGACAGAATGTTTGGACCAGACAGTCAAGTGTGTGAAAAAGAAATTATTTAAAAAATGACTGATGTAGAAATCCTT
>CM022678.1:8971831-9017027 GCA_012295275.1 Chrysomallon squamiferum
TGTTTGTTTTCTTTCTACCGCTTCTATCTCCCATATTGTTTTTTCATTCTGACACTTCATATCTCATATTCCTCTTCTATCTCTCGTTCTCTCATCCTACACGAATATTATCTTGTATGCTTGTGTGTTTGTGTGTGTGTGTGTGTGTGAGAGAGAGAGAGAGAGAGAGAGAGAGAGAGAGAGAGAGAGAGAGAGAGAGAGAGAGAGAGAGAGAGAGAGAGAGAGAGAGAGAGAGAGAGAGATTTTACTGTATTATTGTGTACCGAATAAATCATTGTGTAAATAAAATGTATCCTATATGAATTTATATATGCATGTATGTATACATTTAGGAATGAATATGCTGTGTCTTATGTATGTCTGATTCTAATCTGGAGCGCACTAGCACAGAAGTGCACTCACAAAGTCTGATGTCGCTGACGAGACTGGAAAGTGTGACATCCATTCCCCCGCACTTCTTAGACAGACGACGACATCACTCGACCACTGAGACAACATCACTCGACCACTGAGACAACATCACTCGACCACTGAGACAACATCACTCGACCACTGAGACAACATCACTCGACCACTGAGACAACATCACTCGACCACTGAGACAACATCACTCGACCACTGAGACAACATCACTCGACCACTGAGACAACATCACTCGACCACTGAGACAACATCACTCGACCACTGAGACAACATCACTCGACCACGAGTGTACTCATCACTTGCTTTTTTTTTTTTTTTTTTGTCGTTATTTATTTTTTTTTTTCTTTATTGGAAAGCAACCCTGTGACAATTAGCAGAATGTTTTACGTATATATATATATATATATATATATATATATATAGAAAGAGAGAGAGAGAGAGAGAGAGAGAGAGAGAGAGAGAGAGAGAGAGAGAGAGAGAGAGAGAGAGAGAGAGAGAGAGAGAGAGAGAGAGAGAGAGAGAGAGAGAGAGAGAGAGAGAGAGAGAGAGAGAGAGAGAGAGAGAGAGAGAGAGAGAGAGAGAGAGAGAGAGAGAGAGAGAGAGTGTTTGGTATACTAGTCGGGAAGCATTGGTTTTCGCTGATTTAAAATAATAATAATAATAATAATAATAATAATAATAATAATAATAATAATAATAATAATAATAATAATAATGATAATGATAATAATAATAATAATAATAATAATAATAATAATAATAATAATAATAATAATAATAATAATAATAATGCACAAAAAGCAACTAGTTGTGATCATGGCCATCTAAAGTGTTGTATCCGTGAAATCCAGCAATAGTGGAGGCTGAAACCTTCATACAGACCAAACATGAGTTTACCTGTCTGTTTATTCACTGCTTCATAATGCATAGCTTAATACGTGATTATAGAATGAGTTTAATTAATTTACAGAGTGGCCTTATTATTATTATTATTAGTAGTAGTAGTAGTAGTAGTAGTAGTAGTAGTAGTAGTAGTAGTAGTAGTAGTAGTAGTAGTAGTAGTAGCAGTACATAACTTTCTTTGTTAATTTAAAAGTTAATAATAATAATAATAATAATATTTTTCCTGTTTATTAGATACCTTTGTTTAGTATTGTTAACGCACACACACACACACGCGCGCGCGCACACACACCCATATATGGTTTTTAAACTAATTAATTCAGTATATTATAGTATATTTCTTTAGCTGACAAATCTGAACATATACACTTTGTATCCATGCCTGAATGAGAGAACAATTTTTAATTGTTTGACAATGTCATGTCCATTCAGGTGCAGATCGTTTAAGTGTCACGTTTATTAAAAGTAGTACATTATCTCCAATAATGTTTATTAAAAGTTATCAGAAATAATGTTTATTCAAATTGATACATTATCACAAATATACCCAAACTAGAAGTATAATTGTAACATTTCATCATTTTAATAACTAATTAATCTCTCTCTCTCTCTCTCTCTCTCTCTCTCTCTCTCTCTCTCTCTCTCTCTCTCTCTCTCTCTCTCTCTCTCTCTCTCTCTCTCTCTCTCTCTCTCTCTCTCTCTCTCTCTCTCTCTCTCTCTCTCTCTCTCTCTGAGAAACACCTACAAATGTGTGTGTGCTTATTATAACAAATTACAGTATGAAAACTAAATATTTACCAATGCAAATACTAAATTACAAATAATAAAATATATAAGGGAGACCCTTTTCATGTAAGAAATTATTAAATTACTGAAGATGTCAATGAAAATATCGAATTCAGAGAGGTTGAGAGAGAGAGAGAGAGAGAGAGAGAGAGAGAGAGAGAGAGAGAGAGAGAGAGAGAGAGAGAGAGAGAGAGAGAGAGAGAGAGAGAGAGAGAGAGAGAGAGAGAGAGAGAGAGAGAGAGAGAGAGTTATTTATTTATGTATTTATTTATTTATTTATTTATTTATTTTTAAATTTGAATAATAAACTTGCTCGAATCCGGTTTCTGATATCATTAACCAGCACTAATAAGATAAAAAAAAAAAAAAAAAAATAAAAATATTATGATGTTTTAAGACAACACACACACACACACACTGGAAAAATAAATCATGTCTGAAATAGAATGACGAACTGTATGATACTGGATCTGCTTAAAAGAAAAAAATATGTAACAACTATTAGACATAAAAACCAGTTGGCATTTAGCTGTGTATACACAATGACACGACAATCTTCATACCCAACTTGTTCAGTTTAACATTCTGTTTGTTTACCGAGGCGAAACACACTTGACTTTGTTTAGTCACGTTTTGAATATACGCAGTCAAAAATATATTACAAATTAATTCAGTTACAAACAAAAAGGAAAGAAGTACAAATGTAAATTAAAAACAAATAATAATAATAATAAAAAACAAAACGTAATTAACAAATCTATTATTAATATTAGTAGTAGCATGAGTTTGGTGATAATGATTGTAATAGTTTTCGTATTAGGAGCAATAGTAGTAGTCGTTGTTGTACAGTCAATGTACCTTTCAAAAAATAATAATAATAATAAAAGAAACAAAACGTAATTAACAAATCTATTATTAATATTAGTAGTAGCATATGTTTGGTGATAATGATAGTAATAGTATTCAGTATTAGGAGCAATAGTAGTAGTTGTTGTTGTACAGTCAATGTACCTTTCAAAAAAACAAACATAATAATAATAAAAGAAAAATTCATTACGCAAGATAAAATGGAAACATACGTTAGCAGATGATGTTTATTCGGTTCCGGTCAATCCACCGTGTTTGTGATTTTTATCAAACTCATATCCTGAATATCTTTAACAAAAAAACAAACAAAAACAGTTAACGGTAAAATGACATATAGTAAGCACACACAGGGTCGGCGCTGTCATACAGGCAAACAGTTTTGAAAAATAAATAAATAAATTTAATTTTTATTGACGGTCGCTTTTCATCCTGGTTTATTTTATACAGGGACAAATAATCGGGTAGATTCAGTCTGACCGAAACAAACAAAATAAGTGAGTGAAAATCGTGCGTACATGAAATTTTCCAAACGTAATTAGGTTTGCAGGCCACGAGTTTTTCCGTAGAATCACGCGTATACGAAATCTTCACTTTGTCGCGAAATCAAACTAAAAGTGGTGCACCTTATTTTAATGGTATAAGCAAGGAAAGAAATGGCCGGTGTGGGATATTTAAATGTCCGTAATAGAAAAATATTGTGTCTAGAGATCGCATTGGATATTACAAAGAAATGTTTTAAAAGTTTGAAATTGATATGTTCCTGGGGGTGACCGAATCTAACCTTGCCTGGGACGCCAGACAGTCTGACGCCGGCTCTCAGTACACAACAATAAGCGCACGCAGCCAGAATTTAACTCAGCACGCACCTGATATTGAAAAGAAATATATTTCTATCCTCGCTGAACGACAACAATCAGCTGATCACATGACTCAGAACCACCGCGTGACAATGTCTGACGTGCTTGTTATCATCATCTATTGTCGTGTTTAGAACACAATGAGAGGGATTAGTAAATTCAAACGAAGTATCGTCATGGTATAATACCACACTCATCCACTAGATAAATAAAACGCCAACAGCTTAAGTGTATTAATGTAGAAACATATTTTATAATAATACAAAAAAAAAAGTATTCTTTACGGGTTTTGGGAAAGCTAATTTAAAAAACGGAATCAGTCAACTGAAGCCTATTAAGAGCAGAATAAATGTACAACTATTCGTTTAAAGTTGCGCGCGCGTTTTTGTCAAACATATACGCCTTTAATAACAAAGACTGCAAAATTTCTCAACAATAAAAACAAATCTAACCCACTGTCAAACGCATATCAAAATAAGGCCAAAGTTTCGAGGTCCGGTGACATCCATTCGATAAAAGGGTTCGCCGGATTGTGCAAAGATTACAAGTTATTAGATTACTGAAGATGTCAATGAAAACATCGAATTCAAAGAGCAAGAGAAGCCAGCCTAGACTGACACATTTTAAACTGCGTGACAATGTCTGACGTGCTTGTTATCATCATCTACGGTGTTTAAAAAACAATGAGATGGATTAGTAAATTCAAACGAATTATCGTGATTAATACTACACTCATCCACTAGAAAAATATCTCGCGAACAGCTTAAGTTTATTAATTTAGAAACATATTTTATAACAATACAAAAAAAAAAAAAAAAAAAAATATATTCTTTACGGGTTTTGGGAAAGCTAATTTAAAAAACGGAATCAGTCAACTGAAGCCTATTAAGAGCAGAATAAATGTACAACTATTCGTTTAAAGTTGCGCGCGCGTTTTTGTCAAACATATACGCCTTTAATAACAAAGATTATACAAAGACTGCAAAATTTCTCAACAATAAAAACAAATCTAACCCACTGTCAAACGCATATCAAAATAAGGCCAAAGTTTCGAGGTCCGGTGACATCCATTTCATAAAAGGGTTCGCCGGATTGTGCAAAGATTACAAATTATTAGATTACTGAAGATGTCAATGAAAACATCGAATTCAAAGAGCAAAAGAAGCCAGCCTAGACTGACAAATTTTAAAGTTTTGTTTGTTACGTAAAACTCGTCATAGGTAATTATCTTAATTCTAAAAGTTTAAAACTTTCTATGTTTTCTATAAAAAAAAACGAAGTTTATTTACTTATTATAATTACTAACACCCACACACACACAGTTTTTTCTAGCGTTTATAGTTGCTTTATATTGTCTCTATTTTATATATAGACTTCACAATGTTAAGGTTATCCACATACAAACATTATTACTTTATTAAGATTATCTACAGCTAGTATTAGAAGAGAAATGTATCTACTGAAAACAGTTTCAAAGACATCCGTTTTTAATCTATAACAAAGGCAACCTTTAATATCTGCTACCATAAAATTCTCGTTTTGTTTTAGCTTTTCGACGTTAGAACCTAACCCCATATTATGGTGATTATTTCCTTTAGCTGATAAATTTTCGATTATGTCCCCTCTTCTGATGTTCTGATATATGCTCATGCATGTGTTCTTGCTGTATTGGACATTTTAAAATTCTTTTGATACGACTGAGAAAATGTGATATGTTTTCAGTGTATATTTTATATAATAGTCAAATAAAAAATATATATATATATATATATATATATACATATATTTACACCCACACACGCGCACACACACATGTATATTCAAACTCTATTGTTAAAAATTATGAGTTTCTACCTTGATTTGATCCTCAAATAGGACTGACATCTACTGCAATGTCCTAACTCCATTATAATGCTAAAGCATCCTTAAAATCTATCTATTTATAACACACATACACAAACACACACAGAAATGAAACAAATCTGAAATGTACTGATCATTATATCCAGCAACAGAAAACACCCACATTATATATTTCTACGCAGTGTTTATAGTATTCCCTGAATATGTACATATCAACAAAAAAAATAATAATAGAACCAGTATTACAGTACTCCCTCGATTACTTATGCTATTGTTATTTTCATTACCTCTTACTATTATTAATATTGCAACTACTATTTCTATTACTACTACTAGTAGTACTATTAATTTTATTACTATTTCATCTATTAGTTTGCTTCTATTATTTCAGCTGTGACCAGTGCAACATTGTCTGTATCACTACTTCCACAATCACATCTATTACTTCTACTATTATTTCAAAACTATATAAATAAAAAAATATTCCTAACTCTTAGGAATCTGTTTCTCAAGTCTGATGTAATGAAAAACAGAAAACAAAATAATTTGAAATATTTATTTGAACAAGAAAAAGAAAAGATCAACATCAAAACTACTTTTGCATATAAAAAAGATAATTTTAGAAAAGCCTCAACAAAATCCTTAATAAATAATTTAGAGAAATATGATATAAGATGTATCTGAACTTTCAAATCAAAAATTATTTAAAATGTTTAAAAAGGTTTAAGGTGCTGAGAATGCTACAAAACAAGATTTCTAATTCAATAAAAGAATATTAATAATTTTTTTTTAAAAATACCAAGACATTTGGTTAGAAAAAATATAAAAATTACTAAACAACTTGACATACAATGTAATCTGCAAAGTAATCATTAAAAAAATATCTTCCAAACAACAGATCTTCTTCCATTTTATGTTTTATTAACAAACATTTTCATAAATCTTTACCACTACTTTAATTAAAAAAAAACAATAATAATAAAATTATCTCCCTTATGCTCTATACAATTTGTATTTTTTTAAAACAGTAAATCAAGGATTTCTACATCAGTCATTTTTAAAAATAATTTCTTTTTCACACACTTGACTGTCTGGTCCAAACATTCTGTCCACTGGTCTATGTCTGACTGTATCTTGCATGAATGACACTTTGAATCTGAAATCACAGTTTCACAGATTTATAAATTCTTCAGTAAGTGCAGTCCACATAACAAGTAACTGTTTTTAAAATATTACTTTTGGTGTGGAACTTTTTAGAAATTCTCAATATTCTTCAAGAATTCAGTTCTTCATATTTGTTGTGGTTTTATCGTCTGCTGTTTCTTCTGTTTAGTTTGTTCATTAAAGTGAGAAAACTTGAAGAACTTGGAGATAAACACAACAAGTCACTTAGAATCAATGTCACTTCTCACATTTTCTTTCATTCTCAAAACAAGCTTATGAAAAAGAACCCTGAAAAAAAAAAAAAAAACTATTATTAAAATTAAAATAATATTCAGACTTGTATAAACAATATTATACAATTTACCATGTAAAATGAAGGTAGATATGATTCAAATGGGATGGGTTGTCACTTAATTATTTTCATGATTTTTTTACTTACTGTTAAAAAGCCATTTATTCCATGGACAAAATCAGTTTAATTTAGCATTGTATTGCATTTCATTTCATTTATTTCATTGTGAATCATTTCACACATTACATTTTTTTTATTTTTTATTTCATTTCATTCCATTCATTTTATTATATTTTATCATTATTTTATTTTTTTTTTTTTTCAGTTCAGTTCAGTTCAGTTCAGTTCAGTTCAGTTCAATTATTGTACTGTATTGTGTTGTGTTGTGTGGTGTATTGTATTTCATAGTATTTCATTTCATTTATTTTATTTTATTGTATTGCACTGTATCACACTGCATTTCATTTCAATGTATATCCTTTCATTTTATTGATTTCACTGTATTTGATTTGAGTTAATTAAATTCACTGTATATGTATGTATATGGAGGTTTGTGTGTGCATGTTTCATGTGTGTGAATATTTGCATGTGCATGTTTGAATGAATTTGCATGTGCATGTGTTGATGTGTGTGAATCTTTGCTTGTGCATCTGTTGATGTGTGTGTGATATACTAATATTTATATCTACCTCTAGAAGTAATTTTGTCAGTTTCCCATTTATAACCATCCATACAGTTACATGTGTAGACTCCATCTTAGTAGTTTTAGTTCTGAGTGTAAATATTTTTGAATTACATTCATTTATATCTGAAAGAGAGAAACAGATAAATTATATCTCAATCATTAACAACAATTAAACTTTCTCATACATTTTGACAAGTTTCTAAAATTACTCAAATATCATTTACACAGAAATTATTTCTAATATATGGATTAACTGAAATTTAAAATTCATAAGTTCTGAGCATTTCTAAAATTAATCAAGTTTAAGTTACACAGATGTAACTATTAATAAAAATAAAAATTATTCATAAATTCTGACAAGTTTCTGAAACAGTATTAACTGCTTTGAAATTTTTCTTAATTCCAGAACTAAGAATTTTAACTTAACTATTTGAATAGCACAAAAGCTACTAATGCATACATAAGTTGCAAACTGATTGCTGAATATATAATGAGCATGACATTATTAATAAAAAAAAAAAAAAAAACACCAGGTAATGGTAGAAATGCTGACCATTCAGATTCAAAGAGATAACACTTACACTGGAAATATGAATAAACTAAGAATGCTTGAAGTGAACAATTTAACCTGAGAACCAGATAGAACTGACTCACCTGAGCATGTTTTGTTGTCTGAATTCAAGGTAAACATTTCTACACAAACACTGCTCCACTGTGTCATGCACCCTGCAGCCCTGTTCACACGAACTGTTCACTGCAGCACTGTCACAACTGAACATAAAATATTTTTATAACTTTATTATATTTTGTCACAACTAAAATAAAATAATTAACAATTTAATAACATTCTGACACAAATGAAAATAAAATAGTTTATAATTTTATCAAATTTTGTCAAATTTAAAATAAAATTAAAATATTTTATAATTTGTAACCACTGTGACAAGAACAAATGTAGCTTTTCTCAGTCAGTTTAGTACAAGAATGATAACAAACACTCATTGATTTAAAAATTTTCTTTTGAATGAAAAAAATGTGACAGTTTTTAGGGAGTGAATGGATGAATGAATGAATGAATGAATAAATATCTGTTTAATAATAGTTTAATTATTAGTTGTAAAACATGATTTTTATTTTTATGTTTATTTACTTTTGTTGGTAATGTTCCTAAAAATTAATTTGACTCAAACTGCAAAAATAAAGTTAGCTGGTACCAAACAGGGTTTGTTTTTGTTTCTTTTTTGTTGTTTTTAACAATGTTAATTTCTTAGTCACTGAAACCTGATTTTCTGTGTTAAATAAACATTCTTTTAATTTTGAATAAAAAATTATTAACAAGTATAAAATGATATTTTTTTTATTATTTTATTTATTTATTATATTTTAATGCAGAAAAAGTTAATTTTGTGACTGAGATATTAATTAACTCATTTCTATGTAATTTTTCAATTTTAAAACATCCATTCTGTTTTCTTTGGTAATTAAAATCACAAAAATATGTACAAAATTCATCAATCATTTGTATCATTTAACTATTTCATAAATAATAAGAAATCATTTCTAACATGTAACTGTTTATTAAATAATAAGAAATAATTTTTTAACATATAAATATTTATTAAATAGAAAGAAATCATTTCTAACATATAAACTATTTATTAAATAATAAGAAATCATTTTTAACATGTAACTATTTATTAAATAATAAGAAATCATTTGTTTATGTAACTGTTTATTAAATAATAAGAAATCATAACATTAACTGTTTATTAAATAAAACATTATAATTTCAACTTGTTACCAAATTTTTAATATTGAGTAATTAACTATTTATTAAGTTTATCCTACTCACCTACACATTCATCTGACAAGTTGTGATATCCTGTCTTACACTCAAATGATAGGAGACTGGCAGGTTTTTGCAGTTGCTGTTTGCTTGACATGAAACTGTTGAAACACTACATTCATCTCTGTTGTTTTCACATCACACACCACCCAGCCAGCTTTACACTGACAATGGTCTGAGAGGGAAAAATAAAATTTAATTTGAAAATAAATAAATTAAATTAAAATCAATTTTTTGTGTTAGTATTTATTATAAAACAAAATTTATAAAATTATATTAAAAGTATAATCTAAATATCATGAAAATTTCTAATTTTACAGAATAAGTTGCTTCAGATTTCAAAATATAATTATGTTTTTAAAATATTTAAAAATTTATTTTTACATTATTGTATTTTGTAATGAGAAATTCTGCTTACTAACACATGTTGTCTGGTCATTTTCAAGTTTCTTCCCAGCCAGACAGGAACAAGTGAATCCACTGATTCTGTTAGTACAAGTATCAGTATACTTAGTAATACTGACATCAGTTGATGTACACTCATTTATATCTAATAATAATAATAATAATAATAATAATAATAATAATAATAATAATAATAATAAAGTAAAAAGCTTATTTGAATATTTGTGAAACCAAGGACTTTTTCATCTGAGACAAGACAGGCAGCCCTTGCACTTTTTGCTTTGATAGGTACACTACAGTTCAAAAAAAAAAAATACTAACCTTTCTCATACTTTTTTCAAGTGGTAACCATAGTGACATAAACTGCCTTCAGCTTTATGAGAAATCTGTTCCCATGTCAAACCCTGACTTCTACATTCTCAGTCTGAAACAAAAGTAATTTATTATTTTAAAAATGATTTTTGACTTGTTTCTTTTTTCTTCATTTTTTTAATCAGTTTTTTGTTTACCTCAATTTAATATTAATATAAACAACATTTAAAACAGCATCAGTTCAAAAATGATAATGACTTTTTTTTATCATTTAAAAAATTAAATAAACAAACAATAATTATAGAATTAATTAATGATAGATATAAATCACTGTCTTTTCACTGTTAACTCATTGTTCACTTAAACATACCTAATTAATAGTAACAAAATTAAAATAATATTAATATTAAAACATTCTCAGGTGGCATTAAGTAATTTATAAAATCTTGTAGTAAACTGAATTATTTGTCCATTATACCCAGCATCTGTTTACAAACATGTTGAGCACATCTCAGTGTCTGAGTCTGTACAAGTTTCTCTTAACTGCCAGGACTGGAGAAGTCATGTTCTTCACTGAACGCTGCACTACACACATGGTCAAGTGGTCAACCTTGGTCTTTTTTCTGGTCAGCAGAAGGCTTGTTTATCCTGTAGAGAGAAAAATTACATTTATCATTGACAAGCCTAATAAATAAATTGCAGTTAAAAAAAAAAAAAAAAAAAAAAAAAAAGTTATATATTTTATCATTTATCATTTGCAAACAAAAAACAAAAAATAAAAAAATAATTTATAAGTTGCCTAAAATATTAAATTTATAAATTATTTATTCAGAATTTTTGAGAATTAATTCCGACCAAAGTTCCGTTTCGGCGACTGAGATGGTGAAAAGGTTATGGGGAAGTCGCCTTTTTTTCTATAAGATATAACACAAGAGTCAGTATTAATCTCAAATATTTATTTCATATAAAAGGTTTGCTAGTAGTTCGATAAAGTGGACTTATCGGCTTACCTTAATTTGCCAACATCGGTTTATAAACACTAACTTTCTAGACCGGATAGCATGGCGTCAACTGTAGTCTTGATAAACCAAACCACGAGTCTCGCTGACCCAGTATTGTTATGTGATCGTGACCGTTCGGATCATCTCGGTCGAATAGACGGAGACATTCGAGTCCTCTGTATATATGCAACAGAATCCGTTCTCCTGAGAAAAAGGCCTGGTAGCAAAAAATATTAATAATAATTAAAAAAAAAAAAAAAATAAATAAAATAAAATACAATCATATATCTATTTCATTTAAACTTTAATTTTTAACTATGAGGAAGTGTTTTTGTTTTGTGGTGGTGGTTTCGGGGGGTGGGGGTTGCTTGTTTTTTAAGAATAGATATGACTGCTTTTTATCCCTTTTTTTATTTTATCTTTTTCTGTTGCTTTTTTCTTTTTTAATTTAACTTTATTTTATTTTATTTTATTAATTTTTTTTTTTTATTTATTTATTTCTAACATTTCTTTATTCTTTTTCAAAAATTATTATCGTAATTATTTATTTATTAATATTAATAATATGTATAATTATTATGGTTATTTTTCTTAATTTCATTTTTAGCTCAGAAATGAATACATTATAATTGTCCTAATTTGTAAAATCTGAGTTAATTGTAAATATATACTTGAGATAATCTGACAGAGAATTACTTCTAACACCACAAGTTATATCTGGCTGCGACAATAGACAGGAAATCACATGTTGGTCTGAAACCAGAATAAATTTCTACAAATTTTATAATAATTTTTGTGAGAATAAACAAATTAATGACTTCTTAAATACTAAATAAAATTAGGTTAAGGCCAGACCAGTCTCGATAAACCACGATGTTTCGAACATAAACGGATTCGAAGGTATGCTACGCTTTTCAAACCAGTATGAACTGATGTTTGACAGCCAGTTTATTTTTTTTTTTAATTCGGTAACGTGTTACTTGTTGATTATTCAATTTAATAGAATTTTGGAAATATTTCACGAGAATCCAAATGGATTCGGATGTTTTATGTTTGTGCGAACCAAGCGTGAATCTGATTTGGAGATATGCGCATATTTTCAGCCATGGAACGAGGTAAACATCATGTAATGTGTATGTGTGAGACAAAGTTAGAAACAGAGAGATATTCACCGTATAAACTATAATCGTTCTGTCAGTGTGTGTGTGTGTGTGTGTGTGTGTGTGTGTGTGTGTGTGTGTGTGTGTGTGTGTGTGTGTGTGTGTGTGTGTGTGTGTGTGTGTTGACAATTTCATATATAAATAAATTCACAAACGATAATAAGAAGAGAAAAATGCATTATCTGACAAATGTAGATTTATAACAAAAATATCATGTTCTTCCAAAAAATAATAAACATTGTCTTTACTATTCAGTCTTTTGGCATTGCTATTTTCCGTATTATTATTCAGGTCTGTCAAGAAAGGGAATTTACATCATGGAGAAGGATGAATCACCAGTTACAGAAACCATTCTTATGTAGACTTCACCATTCTGAGATGTGAGTTTTTTATTTTGTTTTTGTGTCTTACTCTTAGAGTAAAATAATTTTTGTAGCAACTCTTTATTGATTATAAAACAGTGTAATAAAATTCACTTATTTGCTATTGTTTTGTAATCAGTTTAATATTATAATAATTATGTTACATTATTTATTAATAACAAAGTATATTGAAGATATCCCACAGCCCACTTTGTCTGAATAAAATAGTTAAATTTAAATTTTGATAATAACAGAAGTATTAGTTATTTATTTATAACTGCTTAGTTATTATTTTTATTATTATTTTATTTCTTTTTTCTTTTAGAATGTACATATAGCTCTAATTGATGCGCTGATGTTGGCATATGCCAGTGAAGTTGTTTCAGAAGAATGTGCTGTCTCGGCCATCAGGTATGCTGTTGTTTTTGTTTATTTATTTATTTATATTTATTATCTTGTTAAATATTAAAATTTGAAATTTTTTTTTTTTTTATTAAACTGAGTTAGTTTGACTCTGTCAAAGTTGATTTACTTTTCTTCCTTTTATATTTTGGTAAATTATATTTCAGTTAAAGCTGAGGTATAGTTAAAGTATTCATTTTTCTACTTTGATTATTAAATGATAGCTGAAAAGAAGGTGAATGATTATGATGATTGCAGTTAAACATGCAAATGTATGAATGTATGAGAGAAAGAGAGAGGATTAAGGAATGGAGAGACAGGGAGAGAGAGAAGGAGAATGATATTTGGGGTGCATGTTTTGTATAATTTATCATATAGCATAAAGAGACCTCATACTTTAAATCCAACATTTTGAACAAGCAATTTTAAAACTTTCAGACAAATTACAACTTTTAACACATCCAGTGAACTTCCATCAGTCACTGAGGACACAATTATAGTCTGCTTAAATAAAGTTTGTACTGCTGCATTGTTTTTAATTTGAGTTGTTTTTATTTAAATATTTCTCATTGTTCTAAACATAATTAAGTTTAATTTAATTTAATGCAGGAGATTGCAGTTTGTTAATAATATATCAGTAGGTAGACATGCACATACACACAAATTACATTAGTATCTTGTAAACACACAGTACACTTTTTACCATGTACATTTGTCAGGCACACTCACATTCCTATAATTACATTCATATAAATATGATTATTTTGTTGTAAATTTCTATATTATAAAACAAAAGAAGAAGACAAGAAGCATCATATTTTAAAATGTTTAACTTTCCTGTTACCAGATTGGAACTGCCAGCCCTTCAGACAGTGTGACTGTTCCTGTGATGACAGACATACTAAAAGACATATGAGACATATGTACAGTAGCTGTTGTCTGTCGTCTCTGTTGTCTGAAGTGTCTCAGTTTTCATGGTTTGTTAAATAACACATTTTTTTTGTAAATAAAAAGTATGAATCACATGGTAACTTTAAATTTAGCATAAAGTAAATTTATGAATCTTAATATCTAGTTAAAAGAGGATGGGGTTTTGGGGCGCTTTTTGATTTTATATTTCATAATCAACAAAATTCATATTTTATTATTAGGTTTTTTTTTTTTTTTTTTGGTTTTGAATATAATTTGTACAAATCTCTCTCTCTCTCTCTCTCTCTCTCTCTCTCTCTCTCTCTCTCTCTCTCTCTCTCTCTCTCTCTCTCTCTCTCTCTCTGTCTGTCTGTCTGTCAGTTATCACATCCTTTTCATCCTCCTTAACCTCTTTTACTGTGTTATTAAATATTAATTGCCTCATTGTTGTTTATTTTTTCTTCAGATATATGTTTGAAAGATGGGTTAGGAATAGCTAATTCTTTACATAATCTACGCCTCACCAAAACATTCTGTGAACGGCATCTTCCATCAACTTTTTCCATTTCACCTACGAGGATCTCCTGTACACACGAGACAGTATACGAGAAAACCTCTTAGCCTTTCTCACAGAGCTGTTCTTCTGGTTTGAAATGATAAAACTGACAGAGACAGGACAGCTGCTGAATGGTCAGGAAGCAGAAAGTAAGTTTTGTGAGAGTTTTTAATTACATTGCAAGTCCACAATTGAATTGTATCTTTTATTAAATGAATTTATGAAATTTATTATTGTACTGGAAACATTGGGATTTTGTCATATTCAGTTTTAGTGTTTATACTGGAGGGGTGTAGCAATACTGATATAAAAAGAATGTCTTTATAAGTTTACCTTTAATAGTAGTTGTGACACTGAAGGCAGGATTTTAAAAGTGAATGCTAAAATAGATGATGATGAACATAGTTTTACAAGTGTATATGCACCAAATAATATTGCAGAAAATATTTTATTTTTAAATGATTATGTAAATTTGTGGATTTTTAAAATACATCAATGACAGGAGATTTTAATGTAATTTTAGATCCTAATTTAGATTTAGGCATTAATAATAAAACTTTCAGTATGAAAAGTGGTAATAAATTACAGATATTTATAATTATAATTTAGTTGATATTTGGTGACACAGAAATCCAGATAAAAGACAATTTACTAGATCTCAAATTGTTGAAAAAACTATAAATCAGTCAAGAATTGATTTTTTTTTAATTTTTAGAAATTTATTACAGTTTATGAGTAATGTGTACATATCCTATACCTCAGTTAGTGATTACAATTTATTATCACTTGAAACAGATTTTTCTCGTGTAGAGAGGTGAAGGTATTTGGATTTTTAATAATGAATTGTTGAAAGATGAACTTTTTTGTAAAGCTCTTGTTGAAGTAATTAATAATGCTTCTGAGTGTCATTTGTTACAAACTGAACCTGTTCTTTGATCAAATAACTTAAAATATAAAACATTTTGCACTAAATAAGAGAAAATTAGTCAACGAGAAATACTGTTACATACAAAATGCTTTAAAATGAGAATATCCTAAACTAGCTGTAAATAAGCATCATGATTTGAGTAACATACAAAGAAGAAAAGCTAAAATTAATTGAGAAATTTAGTGTAATGGTGGTATTGTAGTTAGAAAAATGGAAGATATATTAGAATATGCTTATGAATTTTATTCAAAATTATTTACACTAAAAAATGTATGTACTGTTTTAATTTTAATTATTTTTGTACAACCATTGATTATATCAATAAAATTTGAAAAAAAAAGAGTTTGTAGCAAATGTTTGTTGTGTTCCAGGATCAGTCCTGCATGGAGGACTAATAATGTTATTTCCCAATCTAGCTCTTGATCTGTGCCTGAGATACCTAAGAAAATATATATGTTGTTGGTTTTTTCTGGGGGGGGTTTCTGTGGAAAGACGTATACTAAAAATAGATTCTTAGTGGCTTGTTTAAAAAAGGTGTTACTTCATATTGCAGAAACAGGTTTTCTTTTTCATTAGCTGTATTGTTATTTACCTTTTATGATAAAGGTTCCAGGATCAGTCCTCATGGAGGACTAGTAATGTTATTTCCCAATCTAGCTGCTGATGTGTGATATATCATAGTAAATGATTTTTTTCTTGGGTTTTTTTCTGTGGAAAGATATTAGTAGAAATATATGTTTAGTTGCTTTTCAGAAAAGGTGTCACTTCATTAGCTGTTTCGTTATTTACCTTTTAAGATAAAAAGAGCTAGTAAAAAAAAACATGGTGTATGTTCTTAAATAAAATATTTCTTCTTTATTTCAGATTTGTTGCATTTTAGGTGAATTTATGTTTATCAATTATCAGGTTATAATGACATATGTTTAAAAGATACTGATTTTTCAACAAACATTCATTTGTATCAGTAAATGGATTGATATACATATAACACTAAATAATGTTACTAACAAAAAAACTAAAAAATTAAATTATCTTTGTTTTTACTTTTTCAGACACATACCACCAAACAGACAAGTGTTGTTATCTAAACATCAGAATGGGACAAATATACAGCCAGTAGAACAGACAGAGAAATTTCTCAACAAACTGGTATGAAACACAGACATTAACTTACCTGTTTAAATATCAACTTACATTCTTCTCAGTTATGTATTGGTAATATATTCTCAATACAAAGAATAAGAAAAGCAGATTAGAACAAGGAGAGTCCATAATAACAAGTAAAGTAATTGTAGTATACAAATAGTTTGATAACTTAGCAAGGAGAGTCATAATAATAAGTAAAGTAATTGTAGTATACAAATAGCTTGATAACTTAGCAAGGAGAGTCACAATAATAAGTAAAGTAATTGTAGTATACAAATAGCTTGATAACTTATCAAGGAGAGTCCATAATAATAAGTAAAATAATTGTAGTATACAAATAGCTTGATAACTTAGCAAGGAGAGTCTATAATAATAAGTAAAGTAATTGTAGTATGCAAATAGCTTGATAAGTTAGTATTCTTCCATATTTCCATGCTTCTATTACCATTGTTTTATTTCTTTTTAGCTAATATTTGTACTAGAGGTAATCAAATCCATTTCTTGTTTTGTTTTCAACTTGCAAGAATATGGTCTGCTTTGTTTTGTTTTGATTTCAAAGTTTTAAACATTAATTTTGTCACCCCTTAGTTTTTAATATAATTTGATGATTCTAAGAATTCAGAATATTTATAATTTAGTTATTTCAAAAAAAAAATTATTTCAGAATAAAACATTAGTTATTATATACGTATCTGTCAGAGAAATATTTTATATATCTACAGATAAATAAATAAATAAATAAATGAATAAATGTCTGCTGTTTTTCAGAAACTGCTTGGTACACAAGATGAGCTAATTCTGTGAGCTCACCACAGCAGAGAAATGTCATCAAAGAATCTGTACTAACCTGGAAGAAACAGGAGCATCTGCAGAGGTTGTTGTTGTTGTTATAGTAATATTAATAATAGTAGTACAACCCACTGTTGTAGTAGTGTAGTTGTTATAGCATTAGTACTTAATAATAATAGTGCTTGTTTGTAGTAATAGGTGATATTTTAGCCAATGATGCTTTGTGATCATAATGTATCTCGTGTGACTAATAGTCAGAAAAATACTAGCTGTAGTCATAGTACTAGTTGTAGTAGTAGTAGTAGTAGTTATTTTGGTTTTGTTGTAGTAATTATAACAATAACAGTATAAAATAATAGATTTCTTGTTGAATTGTGGGAAAAAGAAAGAAAACTGATTAATGCTTTATTTTATATTTTATTTGTTTGTTTGTTTGTTTTTGTTTGTTTGTTTATTTACTTATTTAATATTAGATCCAGTATTTTATTGATCGATTGATTGATTGATTTGTTTATTTATTTATTTATCTACTCAGATGAGGCACCCACCAATCAGAATCAGACCAGTGAGTTGTCCACTTTCTTGGTTAATGTCGTGTCAAAGTTTTGCCGATGAGCAGCTCAATTTTGGTGACCTTGAGCCCCACAGACACTGCAGCCGACCATGTTGAACTACAGCGATTCTGACAGCAAGATGTTGAAGAGTGTCACACC
Source organism: Chrysomallon squamiferum (assembly GCA_012295275.1). NCBI lineage: Eukaryota > Metazoa > Mollusca > Gastropoda > Neomphalida > Peltospiridae > Chrysomallon > Chrysomallon squamiferum. The sequence goes on from CM022678.1 coordinate 8,990,201, forward strand.
AGGTGACCAATCTCAACAGTTAAATGTCAGTGATCATGGAGAAAAACTTGAACCTTTAATGTCAGCTGAGCTAAAACCAGGCAAAGAAAAACACTTAAATCATTCAAAAGCAGAGGAAAGAGACGAGACTCCCAGAAAGAGGACAACATCTCCAACAAAGCCTAGGAAACCTCCTCAAACATCACCCGTCACAGCTGATGTATTTACAGTCAAGGGGAGATAACTGGAAGCCACTGTTTCTCTGAATCCCAACACCAGATGAACCAGTAAGTGTCATTTCAGTGTCTGATACTCCACTAACAAAGAAAATGTATTGGTTTATTAAATAATATGTATATTTGTTCATTTACACAGGATTAGAATTTCCTGGTGTATGTTTCTGTAATATGAAAAGTAAAGTAATGTATGATCTCTAAAATTTCAAATAGTAGAGAAATAATTGTCTTATAGTCAGGAAATTTTAGATTTTTATTGTTAAAAAGGTTATTTAAATATTTTATGTTGAGAAATATATAATTAGATAAAACTTTTTAACTATAACCATTTATTTTATTTGTATTCATGTATTTTGTTATATGCTTATACAACTCAATTTTTTCTATGTTCAGTATTTCAGAAACTGTGACTGCTTGTTGCTGAAAGTGGAAATCCCTCTTCAGCATTTTGATGTGCTATTGGTGATGTGATGTCTTTTCTGATTTATTTTTTCTTTTCATAGATTCCAATTTTGTTTTATCAAAAAGAAACCTGTGAGGATTATCTAAAACAGCTGAAATCACTTTCCTCTGGTATGTAGCAACAGTTTTATTTCTCTCTAACTTTTATAAGGAATTTAATGTATTTATGAAATAATTAAGTAGCCTAAAATTGTCACGTATTGGGGAAAATAATTAAAAAATGAAAAGAAAAAATCATGAAAAAAATCTTTATTATTAGACAGGGTCCTTCATTAAATGGATTATTTATTTATTTATGATTTCAGTTTATTGTTTTTCTTGTTACTGTCATCATTATTATTATTATAACTTATTTATCTGTTTTTAATCATCATTATCATTATTGTTATTTACATTTTATTATTGTTATTATTATAAACATTTGTTTTATGGCTTCTGTGATGATGGCTAAATATGATTGTTTTTAAAATTTCAGTGTATCACATATTTTTGTAATTTCACACAGTTCTCTGGTGTGAGACACTACAAGTCTACCTGACTGTGAAGATTTCTGGTGAAACATTGGCTGACTACAATCTGAACAAACTGGAGGAAGGATCCCAGCTCTGTTATAAAATCTTCATTTACATCAGGTACTGCCCTTTTTATTACACCTTGTTGTATTTGATTTAGATTATTGAGAAAAATGGTTTTAATGTTATTCTATTGACAAAGATAACAGTAAAATGATAGCAGCAATTCATCTGGTGACACAACATTTATGAATGTTGTATTTTGATACAGATTTTAAAAATAGTTTTAACATAAAATATTATAAATGGCTGTTTATTTTTATTATTTCTTTGTTATTCTTATTATCTCATTTAAAAGGGTATACCTGTCCAATCAAAGAATTAGTTTTTAATTGTGTTCATGACAGTAACTTGCTTTTCAAAAGAAAAGTGAATTTTTGCAATTATAATATATTGGGTTTTAGAGTCAACTGTTAATTGAGATATTTCACATTCCACTGTGCATGTGCCCATTGCCGGGTAATTCAAGGATGCAAATTGTGAGATCTTGGCAAAATAGCCCTACTTGCAAATTGGTGGGCAAAACCAATCATTCTGTAATGGGAGGCCACGACCATTGTTCAGTTATCAACTGTTACAGTTGCAGACATCTATGTACAAGTATGTACATGTTTGTGTGAGTATGTGAGTAAAGGTACAATCTTCAATATAACAATTATATGTTACTCAAAAATAAATGGTTTATATATAGAGTTGCTACTTTTTTGAGCATAAAGTATGTATACTTGTGCATGTTTCAACTAATTACACCTAACAATGTTTGTAGTAATTCTGTGGGGGAGGGGCAACTGCTACCCTTGATCTGGAACTGAATTGTTTTGAGAGGTGGTTTTTTCAATTATTCTGTGTGGGTGTGTGTAAACATACAGGCTCCCATTTTTGTAGGTGGGAGGATAGCAGGCTGGGTAACAGCATTTATGTGTATTAATATTATATATATATATATATATGTATGTGTGTGTGTGTGCACATTTACATACACAGAGAGAGAGAGAGAGAGAGAGAGAGAGAGAGAGAGAGAGAGAGAGAGAGAGAGATCATACAACACTGATACCTTTATAACCATCGATTCCAGGTAAACAAAAGTCAATGACAGACAGCATGGTCTTTTATGGTTTGTGGACTTAAGGCTTTCAACACATCCATCTGAGAAATATTTATAACTTTTCAAACTTAAACATTCATGTGAAATCCCTATCAAATGTTTGGTTTGTAATTTTTAATCTGGTTTTATCAAAACACTTGTGTACAAGTCATAGAGACTTTGTTCAAGTTGTTGCACTGGTTTTTAATTTGAACCATTCCAATGTGAATTTCAGCAGACCTTTTCTACAGCCATTCTACCATCTAATTCAAAACTTGTACATGTTAGTTGTCAAAGTTTAAAGTTTGAAGCTAGTCATGTCACCCATAACAACCTGTCACACCCCTAATTTGTAAATAGACTAGTTTGAGTCTGTTTTGTTGTGTCAATTAAAAAAGAGGAAATGTCATGGAATATGAAAAAAGGGGTAATTAGTCTTTTTTTACAATAAAAACAGAGATAAAGCAGACCTTAAAAATTTCAGACCTATTAGTCCTTTAAATGTAGAGTATAAAATTATATCTAAAATTCTTGCTAATCGTGTTAAACAGGTTATGTCGACTATTATTTCATCAGTACAAAGCTGTCACTTTACTTAATATATAATAAATGCAATTTATGCAATTAATTCCATATCAGTAATATTATTATTTTTATTTAGAAATGCTATTATTTTTATTTAGAAACTCTTTTACTTGCAGACACTGCCTGTGTGATTCTCAGCTTGAAAGAGTCTGACATTTTATCTCATGTTGAGAATGTCGTCAGTAATACTAATAGTAACCATAGAAACAGATTCCAGTCAGAATATTTTTGTCAGCAGTTCCTACAATTCCTAGATGTGTTGAGAAGAAAACATGAAACATCAATAGTGGGAAAAAAAGGTAAGTTCTTTTTGAATAATATTATTTATTCTTGTTAGAAAATTACATTTTACAGGAAATAAGAAAATTTAACACATAACATGAACTGAAATTTATTTTAACTGGATAAATAAGTTATATAAAAACTTTCATAATGAAGATGTCGTCATAATGAAGCTGTAGGGTATTTATTTATTTATTTATTTCATCTATTTCGTGTGATCCTTTGTGGTTTTTGCCAGGGATCAGCAATGGTCAGAGTTGTTGTAGTGATTTCCACCAGAATAGCTAAATGGGTTATATCACTGTGTACATTTCATTGTTGTGTGTGACATTTCTGACACTGTCCACACTTAGGTAGCTGCATCAAAAACCAGATTATTCTTGTTCTTTGGCTTGGAGGTCACGTCGAGATGTTTTGTCTTTGTCACACAGTGTTGCAGTGTGGACTTTGAAATACTCAGAGTCTTTGTCACACAGTGTTGCAGTGTGGACTTTGAAATACTCAGAGTCTTTGTCACACAGTGTTGCAGTGTGGACTTTGAAATACTCAGAGTCTTTGTCACACAGTGTTGCAGTGTGGACTTTGAAATACTCAGAGTCTTTGTCACACAGTGTTGCAGTGTGGACTTTGAAATACTCAGAGTCTTTGTCACACAGTGTTGCAGTGTGGACTTTGAAATACTCAGAGTCTTTGTCACACAGTGTTGCAGTGTGGACTTTGAAATACTCAGAGTCTTTGTCACACAGTGTTGCAGTGTGGACTTTGAAATACTCAGAGTCTTTGTCACACAGTGTTGCAGTGTGGACTTTGAAATACTCAGAGTCTTTGTCACACAGTGTTGCAGTGTGGACTTTGAAATACTCAGAGTCTTTGTCACACAGTGTTGCAGTGTGGACTTTGAAATACTCAGTCTTTGTCACACAGTGTTGCAGTGTGGACTTTGAAATACTCAGAGTCTTTGTCACACAGTGTTGCAGTGTGGACTTTGAAATACTCAGAGTCTTTGTCACACAGTGTTGCAGTGTGGACTTTGAAATACTCAGAGTCTTTGTCACACAGTGTTGCAGTGTGGACTTTGAAATACTCAGAGTCTTTGTCACACAGTGTTGCAGTGTGGACTTTGAAATACTCAGAGTCTTTGTCACACAGTGTTGCAGTGTGGACTTTGAAATACTCAGAGTCTTTGTCACACAGTGTTGCAGTGTGGACTTTGAAATACTCAGAGTCTTTGTCACACAGTGTTGCAGTGTGGACTTTGAAATACTCAGAGTCTTTGTCACACAGTGTTGCAGTGTGGACTTTGAAATACTCAGAGTCTTTGTCACACAGTGCTGCAGTGTGGACTTTGAAATACTCAGAGTCTTTGTCACACAGTGCTGCAGTGTGGACTTTGAAATACTCAGAGTCTTTGCTGAATCTCACAACATCTTCAGACATTTGTCCAGTGTGTCTGTGTAAAACTATATGAAAACAGATTTTTATTCAGCAGCTCCTTTGTCTTGAACTTGTACATTTAGTGCTGTTTATACTTCTGTACTGATTGATTAGTTTCTGCCATGTTTATAGATCAGAAAGTACATGAACTGGATCTTTATTTCCAGTTTTGTATTTCAATTTATTGCTGTATGTATATATATATATATATATATATATATTAGTAAATGCATTTTGCATGTGCTCATATGTATGTGATAATTAATACTCTGATTTCAAACTAAAACTGAAGAGTAAATTCTAGATATATTAATTACTTCATAATTTTAGTTAACATCACAAAATTGTAAATGAAAAAAAACAACTCTGGAAATCTTTGTAATTGTATAAATACTTTAATCCTAGGATTAAATTAATTTTGTGTTTGAGAATCTATTTTCCCACAGGAATCTAGGACAGTATTTTCCAAATTAAACAGTTTTAAAAATATTTTCATGTTATTATTGAATTGTTTTTATCAATTATTATTCTTAATATGTTAATTCTGTTTTTCAGCTGCAGTAACACAAAAGTCAGGCAGCTGAAATTCTTGATTCTCTGGACTGCCTCTGAAATCCTGGTGATCTTCTCAAAGAGGAGAAATGTGAGTGGTTTAGGAAAATGTTGTCTTGGTGTTTCTAATTCTGCAGTACAGGTAGCTGTGATCCCTTCCTCATTACCTCTCAGTAGTTATGTTGTTGGGTTTTTTTGTTGTTGTTGTTGTTGTTGTTTTTATTCATGGTAGTCTTTTTTCTTTTGGATGACGTGAAACTAAAGTTGAAATTGAGACTTGTTTCTGACTCGCATGTGGTTTGTGTCTGCTAAAAAAAAACATTTTTTTTTTTTTATTCTGTATTTACTATTGAACGAGAACAGATAATATTGAATTCACTGATAAGAAATGTTCACTTACTAATAATGTTTATGATATCAAGGCAGACATCAAATGAAATATCGATACGGATTGTAATGTTTATATCAGTTTTCATTTTCTTAAACAATAACTGAATAAGAATTTAAAAATATATATATATATTGTTTTGTTATTTATATATTTATTTGTTATTAACACTGAACAGTCTATGCATTTTTCATTATCAGTAATAGAAAATATATAAATATTGATTTTGTTTCATAAAAAAACTATGAAAACTTATTTTTAAAAAACATGTAGTGCTATAAGAAGCATGAAGAAGATGTATTTTCCACAGAAACACATGAAAAATATCAAATAAACCCACTTTTAATAATCAACAGTGAAACAGTAAATTAAGTAAAATATTCATTTTTCACAGTGACATACACTGAATTTTTTATTTTTTATGATTATTATTATTATTATTTGTTTTTTTATGTTGTTCTTGCTTCTTTTTCAAAGTTTTTGGAAGCAGCACATTAAATTTCAGTTTTCACTTTATAAAGAGCTCAGGGCATAATGAGATGTGAACATTAATGTTTTTTTTTGTTTTTCAATTAAAAATGAAGAAGTGAGAAGACCTGAAATTAAGGAGATGTTTTATTATTTACACACAGTCTGATGGTGAAAAGAAGAGGTGTAAAGGTTACACCAACTTTTATTGTAAACAAGAAGCCAAGTAGACATGAAGAAATATGGATGGGTTTCCAGGTAAGCGCCCTTTTTAAATAAATGTATTAGGGTGAAGGTATAAATGAATACCAGATAATTAAATGTGAGAGGTAGTTTAAAAAGAAGCTCATTGTATATTGAAAATTTAAGGGTTTTTAACTTTAATAATAAATTAAAAAAGTATCCAGTAACAGATGCACAGATGGATAGAAAGACAGATGATGGATTGATACACTGATTATACAGACTGCATGAAAAACAGAGTCAGAAGGTTGATCAGTAGTCATAGTTAGGCAGGTGATAAGAAAATGGAATAATAAAATACACACAGACAGACAGACAGACAGACAGACACTGCAAACCTTTATTACAGCAGTTCAAACTTGTGTAACATCTTGAGTTGCACAAAAGAAATTGTTGTTGAAACATTTTGTTTGACACTTTTTTTCACTTCACAGTTTCATTTCACAAACTCTTGTCCTCCTGCAGTGGACTCCTTTGACAGCCTGATCTAAGAGACGTCATGAGACAACAGCTGTCTCTGGAGACACACATCAAACTGGCTCCTGTCACCGGGTGACAGCTGGTCAGGTTCCGAGTTGGGTGACAGCTGGTCAGGTTCCGAGTTGGGCGACAGCTGGTCAGGTTCCGAGTTGGGTGACAGCTGGTCAGGTTTCGAGTTGGGTGACAGCTGGTCAGGTTCCGAGTTGGGTGACAGCTGGTCAAGCTTGGTGTTGGGTGACAGCTGGTCAGGTTTTGAGTTGGGTGACAGCTGGTCAAGCTTGGTGTTGGGTGACAGCTGGTCAGGTTCCGAGTTGGGTGACAGCTGGTCAGGTAAGACGGTTGCTAAAGTGGATGTTGCTTGGTGTAGCTCGAGCTCTTCCTGAATTGAAAAAACTTGATGCCTACACCCAGTTCCTTGTGTCTTTGATGTAACAATAACAGTACCTCTAATCCCTACTATATAACTTGTCTTTGATGTAACAATAACTGTACCTCTAATCCCTACCACATAACTTGTCTTTGATGTAATATATAACTTGTCTTTGATGTAACAATAACAGTACCTCTAATCCCTACCACATAACTGGTCTTTGATGTAATATATAACTGGTCTTTGATGTAAAAATAACAGTACCTCTAATCCCTACCACATAACTTGTCTTTGATGTAACAATAACAGTACCTCTAATCCCTACTATATAACTGGTCTTTGATGTAACAATAACAGTACCTCTAATCCCTACTATATAACTTGTCTTTGATGTAACAATAACAGTACCTCTAATCCTTACCATATAACTTGTCTTTGATGTAATATATAACTGGTCTTTGATGAAAAAATAACTCAACCATTGATCCCTACAATGAACAGATGTAAGAAAGCACTGAACCCATTTGACTGTCAGTATTAAAATCACTGGTCTTTGATGTAAGAATAACACAATAAAGCAACATTGCTCTGAAGAAGACTGTAAATAAGACTGGGAGATATAGGAATACTGAGAGAGCAGAAAGAATATGTCTATTATGTATAACAGTGGTGAAACTGAAGATGTAATTGAAAATAACATCATTTGGGAAAATATTTATTTAAAGCATTTCAGTGTAGAAAAGTTTTGATTTGTTAGACATAGTTTATCTGCTATTAATATTCTCCAAAGTATTATCATACTGTCACTATTGGTAATTCTTGTTTTCTTCTTATTATTATTGACATTGTATATCAATAAGCTGTAAAGCTTAGAATAATAAAGAATTGAATTGAGCCACTAATGATGTTGCAAAGCCTTAAACCTGCTTGACTGATTGTCTGAATTACTGTCAGTCAAACAACACCATGGAAAATCCAGTCATTTGCCTAATTCCTGGATTATTTTGTCATTTGCCTAATTCCTGGAACTTTTAGTCTTTTGCCCAATTCCTGGAACTTTTAGTCTTTTGCCCAATTCCTGTAAATTTTAGTCATTTACCCAATTCCTGGAAATTTTAATCATTAGGCCTAATTTCTGATGGTTTTGGGTGTTAGGTAAATGACTAGTTTGACATATTGACTGTAACATATATATGCATCTGTAAGAATGTTTTATTCTATTTTTTTGAGTGTGTTTATAGATGGAAAGACATACAGAAAAATAGATACGTAAGGTAGTTACGTAGACATTGATGTGTAGGTAACTAGTGAGATGCATTGATCATACATGGATGGTTACTGATGGATCAGAATATTGAATAGAGGAATAAGATAGATACATAGATAGTATATGTGTGTATAAATTATTCTAAAATCTGATCAAGTAATAACCTAAAAAAAAAAAAAAAAAAATAAAAATATAAATAAAACTATTTTAATATTTAATATAATTATAAAATCTGATATAGTAATAACTACAAAAACAACAGTAATAAAAAATTTTAATATAATATTTAATACAATGTTGAGATATTTCTTTTTTAATAAAAGCAAACAAAACAACAAAACATTTTAATATAAAGAATGTATAATGTCAGTTATTAGGCCATACTTTAAAAAATGTATTAACTGAATATTTTTACTTTATTACACTGATTACTTGGGTACACTATTTCAAATTTAAAAAAACTAAAATAAAAAGTAAAATAAAAAGTAAAATAAAAATGGGTAAGTCTGACACACATTTCCTTGTGCAGCCTCCAGTCTACCCACATTCCCTGAAAACAGAGTTTTATTTAAAATACATAACAAATAGCCATGACAACCTGTAAATGAAATATATGTGTTGCCATGGTGACTAAAAACAGTATGTATTGTAAAGATCTGTATTATTTGGTTTACAGCCATGGCTGGACTCAGATAGCACAGATGCTATAAGTTAAATACAAACTATCATCAACTAATGAGTTTGTTTGTAATGTACTGAAACTCATATTTGATCTATCAAATTAAAATATATAAACAGTTAACAAAATATTAGCTGTACAGAAATATGTTAACTTTCTTAAAAAATACAATTTGATTTCATAAGACTTATTTCAAACTGATAAATTATGCAAATACATTTCACATGAAAGTATTGACATCCTTTGATCAGACATTTTATTTTTACATTTCTTTGAGAAATATGATAAAGTCAAAATGCAACATGCTTGATTCTGTTTTCTTCACATCTGCTGTTGTTGCTGTAGTTGTTTCATCACCACTTTCTGCTGCTGTTCTCTTTAAGCTAGTTTCTGACTGAACTGTGTTTTCACTGACTGTGTTACTGCTGTTCTCTTTAAGCTAGTTTCTGACTGAACTGTGTTTTCACTGACTGTGTTACTGCTGTTCTCTTTAAGCCAGTTTCTGACTGAACTTTGTTTTCACTGACTGTGTTACAGGTGTTTTCACTGACTGTGTTACTGCTGTTCTCTTTAAGCTAGTTTCTGACTGAACTGTGTTTTCACTGACTGTGTTACTGCTGTTCTCTTTAAGCTAGTTTCTGACTGAACTGTGTTTTCACTGACTGTGTTACTGCTGTTCTCTTTAAGCTAGTTTCTGACTGAACTGTGTTTTCACTGACTGTGTTACTGCTGTTCTCTTTAAGCTGGTTTCTGACTGAACTGTGTTTTCACTGACTGTTTTACTGGTGTTCTCTTTAAGCTAGTTTCTGACTGAACTGTGTTTTCACTGTTAATGTTACTGCTGTTCTCTTTAAGCTAGTTTCTGACTGAACTGTGTTTCCACTGACTGTGTTACTGCTGTTCTCTTTAAGCTAGTTTCTGACTGAACTGTGTTTTCACTGTCAATGTTACTGCTGTTCTCTTTAAGCTAGTTTCTGACTGAACTGTGTTTTCACTGTTAATGTTACTGCTGTTCTCTTTAAGCTAGTTTCTGACTGAACTGTGTTTCCACTGACTGTGTTACTGCTGTTCTCTTTAAGCTAGTTTCTGACTGAACTGTGTTTTTTCACTGACTGTTGTTTTGCTGTTCTCTTTAAGCTGGTTTCTGACTGAACTGTGTTTTCACTGATTGTTACTGCTGTTCTCTTTAAGCTGGTTTCTGACTGAACTGTGTTTTCACTGACTGTGTTACTGCTGTTCTCTTTAAGCTGGTTTCTGACTGAACTGTGTTTTCACTGACTGTTAATGTTACTGCTGTTCTCTTTAAGCTAGTTTCTGACTGAACTGTGTTTCCACTGACTGTGTTACTGCTGTTCTCTTTAAGCTAGTTTCTGACTGAACTGTGTTTTCACTGACTGTTACTGCTGTTCTCTTTAAGCTGGTTTCTGACTGAACTGTGTTTTCACTGACTGATTGTTACTGCTGTTCTCTTTAAGCTAGTTTCTGACTGAACTGTGTTTTCACTGACTGTGTTACTGCTGTTCTCTTTAAGCTAGTTTCTGACTGAACTGTGTTTTCACTGACTGTGTTACTGCTGTTCTCTTTAAGCTAGTTTCTGACTGAACTGTGTTTTCACTGTTACTGGTGTTACTGCTGTTCTCTTTAAGCTAGTTTCTGACTGAACTGTGTTTTCACTGACTGTGTTACTGCTGTTCTCTTTAAGCTAGTTTCTGACTGAACTGTGTTTTCACTGACTGTGTTACTGCTGTTCTCTTTAAGCTAGTTTCTGACTGAACTGTGTTTTCACTGACTGTTACTGCTGTTCTCTTTAAGCTGGTTTCTGACTGAACTGTGTTTTCACTGATTGTTACTGCTGTTCTCTTTAAGCTGGTTTCTGACTGAACTGTGTTTTCAGTGACTGACTGGTGTGTTACTGCTGTTCTCTTTAAGCTGGTTTCTGACTGAACTGTGTTTTCACTGACTGTGTTACTGCTGTTCTCTTTAAGCTGGTTTCTGACTGAACTGTGTTTTCACTGACTGTGTTACTGCTGTTCTCTTTAAGCTAGTTTCTGACTGAACTGTGTTTTCACTGACTGTTATAGGTGTTTCCACTGACTGTGTTACTGGTGTTTTCTTTGACTGTGTGAACTGTGTTTTCACTACAGGTGGTTTTTTTCTATCACTGCAGATGCTCTACCTCCATCATCTTTTTACCTACAAACTGTGATTTTTTATATGTTTCTTATCTCTTTACTGCACTGTGTTTCATTTTGTTGGTGTAATTATCTTTGTATGATGTGTGATGTGTTTTTTATGCTGCATGTTATATGTGTGTATGTATGTATGTATGTGTGTGTGAGTGTTTCTGTGTTTTTGTATATATGTGTGTGTGTGTGTACTGGTGTGTATGTCTACATGTGTGTGTGAATGTGTCTGTATTTGTATGTGTGTGTGTTTGTCTATGTGTGAAGTGTTTCTGTGTGTTTGTGTGTTTGTATTTGTGTTTGTATCTGTATCGATGATTTTATTGTGTGTGTGTGTGTATGTGTATGTGTGTGTGTTTGTGTGTGTGTTGTATGTGTGTGTGTATATGTGTGTGTATATGTATGTGTGTCTGAATGTGTGCATGTGTGTGTGTGTGTTTTTGATGATTTATGAGTTTTTTTTAATTTTGAGTTTAATTACGTTTATTGAATATTTTTATTTTTCTATTTTAATGTGATTGTTTGATTTTAAATTAGTAACTTTATTTAAAAAAAAAAAAATAATAATAATAAACATAAATAGGTATTTTATTCAAAATCTATTGCTATTTAATTTCAGCAGGTAAAACATTCAAAAACATACACAAAAACACACATTAAGAAACACATTCATCATCACTAGATAGTTTGACTAAATAAACAAATTCACACATACAACACACACAAAATACAAACACACAGATACACAAATACATTCACACTCTTACACACATAATAAAAACATATCCACACATACATACATACAGACAGACAGACAAACATACATACATACTTAAACATTCAATACAAACATACACAGATACACATACATGCAAACATGCAGAAATACATACATAGTCATGCACACATAAGCACACAGATACATGCAGATACAGACTTACACAAATTATCACACTCAAATGCACATAATGTAAACACACACAAATACACACAACATACAACATACATATAAAAATACATACAAACTCAAATACACAAATACACATGCATACAGACTTACACAAGTACATACACACTGATGCACACATTGAAACATAGACAGACACTCTTATCACTGGCCCATAAATCAAAGAATGAGGAAATGTTTTTTTTTTTTTCAGCTGTTTTATTTTAAGAGGCAGATTACAGTTTAGTTCATTTTTTTAGATAAATGTATATTACGTAGCATTACAAATCCTCAGTGAATGAATTTCAATTATAGCCAGTACAGTGTGACTTAACAGAAACTGAAGACTTAGCTTTATTTTGAGATTGTATGTAAGAATTGTCATTATTATTTATCACTGAGTAGCATGGTGTATCACAGTGTTTTCAATACTGCAGTCACTTACATACTGCTGATTATGTAAGGTTTTGTTTGTAATACAGAGTGGTCTTGATAGACAGGTTAGTTATTGAACTATTTGTAGTGTTAAGGTTCTGATGTGTTTACACAAAATACAGAACATGTAGATGATTGTTTTTTATATACAGATGTGCACACGCCTTGCAGAAGCATGACAAATACTTCGACTTTTTGCTAATCATGTTAAACAGGTTATGTCAACTATTATTTCATCAGAACAAAGCTGTGGTGTAAAAGGAAGAGACGTTGCTGATAATATTGTGTAGTGAGGGATGTTACAGATATTGCTGAGTTAAATAATACTGAAGGGTTTATTGTTAAAATGGATCAAGAAAAAGCTTTTGATAGAGTTTCACATAGTTTTATTTGAAAAGTTCTGAAAAAATTCAATTTTGGTGATAAATTGATAACGTGGATTAAAATACTCTATAATGATGTAAAAAGTTGTGTCAAGATTAATGGACATTTAACACTTTTCTTTAATATTACAAGAGGTGTTAGACAAGGATGTCCAATACCAATGATGCTTTATCTTATTGTAGCTGAACCCTTAAATAATTTAATTATAAATAGACACAGCATGAATGGAATTAGAATAACAAATGAATTTAGTTGTTTATTATTTCAGCATGCAGATGATTCTACTGTAACAGTCTGTGATGCTCAGTCAGTAGAATCTGTTTTTAATACAGTAAATGTGTAAAAGTCAATATAGGTAAGTCAGAAGTACTTTGTCTTGGTAAGACTATAAAAGAAAACTTATCTTTTAACATTCTGATATTAATGAGTAAAGATTGTGTTGAAATTCTAAGTGTATATTTAGAACCAAATAATGTGAAAGGTTGAACTGGAAAAATAAAACGTTCATTTACAGTTAAAATATTTTATTCTATTTTGCTTTCACCTACATTTGAAGAAAAATGGACTAAGCTTGGTTTTAACATATTCTGGAGACCAGTTTGGAAATGGATACACTACAGTGTTAAATTTACTGAATTTACTGACTTAGATTTGAGAACAGCTCGTTATGTAATATATACATATAGTAAATTATGTAGATATGGAAAAATCTCATCTAGTGTATGTCCAGTGTATCTGAAGGATAATGAAGATGTGTGCCATTTATTTTTGTATTGTGAAGAATTGTCGGAACTAAAATCTATCTTTCATGAAATATTTATTCAAAAAAAATCTATTAATATTTGGATGTTATCTAAGAATAGAAAATTGTTCAATAGAATTTTAAAGTATTATTCTATCAATTTATAGAATATCAGTGTTCAAGAGGTGTGGGATAGATGAATTGAAAGGAACAAACATTAATATAATACATTTCTTCAGACATTATTTTTATCAAGGCTTTGAAATAAGCATTGTTTTATTCCTTTTAGCTTCAAATTTGTACTAGAGGTAATCAAAACCATTTCTTGTTTTGTTTTGAATATAATATATACACATAGAAAAATTATGTAGACATGGAAAAATCTCATCTAGTTTATGTAATATAAAATCTGAAGGATAACTAAATTTATTTATTTTTGTATTGTGAAGGAAAAATTTGTATCTTTTTATGAAATATTTAAGAAAACAGGGTTTTCATTAGATCAGTTAAGAGACTGTTAATATTTGGATGTTATCTAAGAATTAAGAATTGTTGTTGGATAATTTACAGAATATCATTGTCAAAGAGGCATTTGATAGATGAGTTGAAAGAAACAAACATTAATATAATACATTTTTTCAGACATTGTTTTTTTTATCAGGGCTTTGAAATTTTATTCTTACTCAGGACTGTATTAAAAACAAAGTTTCATATTATTAACAAATATATTAAGAATAATATTTTTGTAGAATTAAAAGATGAAATGCTTATTTTCAAAATCCTTTCATTAACTATCATAAAAAATGGTAAAAATTTTTTTTACTGTTACAATTAAAATTGTATTCAAAGTTTGGCTGATATTGCAAATAATGTGTAATAACATCTATTTTTCCTTGTTTTTACATATTGTTTTTAATGTTGTTATTGACATCTGTTGATTATATCAAAATAAATAAAAAAAAAACTTTATATGTGGCAAAGGTTTGTTGGGTTTCTGAAATCAGTCAGATGAATGGAAAAAAATGTCATTTCCCAATCTAATAGAAGTGCCTGATATATCTAAGATCATAATATATGTTATTTTTTTTCTGTGGAATAATGCATATGAAAAATGATTTTTAGTTTCTTGTTAAAAATTTTGTCATTCTTATGTTTCAAAATACATTTAAAAGATACTGATTTTTCAACAAACATTCATTTGTATCAGTAAATGGATTTATACATATAACACTAAATAATGTTAATAATAATAAAAAAACAAAAAAAATTAAATTGTCTTTGTTTTTACTTTTTCAGACATATATCACAAATCAGACAAGTGTTGTTATCTAAACATCAGAATGGGACACACACAGACAGCAGAACAGAAAGAGAAGTTTATCAAAAAACTGGTATGAAAAGCTCACACATTAACTAATCTGATTCATTTACATTCTTCTTAGTTTTCCTATTGGTAATATATTCTCAATAATAAAAGTAAGAAAAGCAGATTAGAGCAAGGAGAGTCTATAATAATAAGCAAGGAAAAGTAATTGTAGTATACAAATAGCTTGATAACTTAGCAAGGAGAGTCTATAATAATAAGTAAAGTAATTGTAGTATACAAATAGCTTGATAACTTAGCAAGGAGAGTCTATAATAATAAGTAAAGTAATTGTAGTATACAAATAGCTTGATAACTTAGCAAGGAGAGTCTATAATAATAAGTAAAGTAATTGTAGTATACAAATAGCTTGATAACTTAGCAAGGAGAGTCCATATAATAATAAGTAAAGTAATTGTAGTATACAAATAGCTTGATAACTTAGCAAGGAGAGTCCATAATAATAAGTAAAGTAATTGTAGTATACAAATAGCTTGATAACTTAGCAAGTAGAGTCCATAATAATAAGTAAAGTAATTGTAGTATACAAATAGCTTGATAACTTAGCAAGGAGAGTCTATAATAATAAGTAAAGTAATTGTAGTATACAAATAGCTTGATAACTTAGCAAGGAGAGTCCATAATAATAAGTAAAGTAATTGTAGTATACAAATAGCCTGATAAATTAGTATTCTTCCATATTTTCATATTTCCATTAGCATTGTTTTATTTCTTTTTAGCTTATATTTGTACTAGAGATAATCAAAACCATTTCTTGTTTTGTTATTGAACTTGCCAGAATACAGTCAGCTTTATTTTGTTTTGATTTGAAAGTTTAAAAATTAATTTTGCTTTTGTTTTTACTATAATTTGGTGATTCTTAGAATTTAGTATATTTATAATTTAGTAATTACAAAAAAAATAATAGAAATGTCATCAAATAATCTGTCCTAACCTGGCAGAAATAGAAGCATCTGCAGAGGTTGTTGTTGTTGTTATAGTAACAGCAGTAGTAGTAGTACAACCCATTGTTGTATTAGTGTTAGTACTTAATAATAATAGTTCTTGTTTGTGGTAATAGGTGATATTTTAGCCAATGATGCTTTGTGATCATAATGTATCTTGTGTGACTAATAGTCAGAAAAATACTAGCTGTAGTCATAGTACTAGTTGTAGTAGTAGTAGAAGAAGTACTAATAGTAATTTTGTTGTTGCAGTAGTAGAAGTAATAGAGGGAGTGTGAGTATATGACAGTTAAATGAGAAATTGTTATGATAAAAGTAAAAAGAAAAGTAGCTGTGGCAACAGGAGCAGTAGTTGTAGTAGTAGTAGTAGTTGTTGTTTTTGTTGTAGTAATTATAAAATAATAGATTTCTTTGTTGAATTGGGGAAAAAAAGAAAGAAAACTGATTAATTCTTTATTTAATATTCTATTTTTTTTTTTTTTTTTAAATTTATTTAATATCTGATTCAGTATTTTATTGATTGATTGATTTCTTTATTTATTTATTTATCTGCTCAGATGAGGCACCCACCAATCAGAATCAGACCAGTGAGTTGTCCACTTTCTTGGTTAATGTCGAGTCAAAGTTTTGCTGATGATCAGCTCAATGTTGGTGACCTTGAGCCCCACAGACACTGCAGCCGACCATGTTGAACTACAACGATTCTGACAGCAGAAGTTGAAGAGTGTCACACCAGGTGACCAATCTCAACAGTCGAATGTCAGTGATCATGGAGAAAAACTTGAACCTTTAATGTCAGCTGAGCTAAAACCAGCCAAAGAAAAACACTTAAATCATTCAAAAGCAGAGGAAAGAGACGAGACTCCCAGAAAGAGGACAACATCTCCAACAAAGCCTAGGAAACCTCCTCAAACATCACCCATCACAGCTGATGTATTTCCAGTCAAGGGGAGATAACTGGAAGCCACTGTTTCTCTGAGTCTCAACACCAGATGAACCAGTAAGTTCATTTCAGTGTCTGATACTCCACTAACACAAGGATAACTGAAAATTATGTAGGTGAAGGTCACGGTGAGGGTGATGGTAAAGGACATATGCCATTTTACATTAACCTTGATGTTTACATTAATCCTAAAAAACAGAATTCAGAAAACACTTTGATCAGAAGACAGTAGTGGTAATAGATTGTTCTAAACTATTTATACAGTGTCTTAAAAATCTTAATGAGCACAGACTTGGACATTATACAAACACAACAACAAAACATATTTTTGATAGTATTTTATTGAATAAACTTCTTCCAGGAGTCTTTGTATTAGCAGACTGAGTCTGACATTGCTGTGTGTGTAAATGAACAAATCCCATGTTTACTAATGGTGTTTCACATCACTGTCTGTGGATGTCGAGACAAACTGACCATGTTAGATTCATCTTGAACAAGTGATTGGTCTTAGGAAGAATGAATACACTGTGCTGCAGGGAAAGCTTTCCACTTGACTTTTGATCAGTGAGGAATCAGAAGACTCACTGTCACTGGTTGATGAGATTGTAAAGTTGGCTGTGCATTGACAAACGTATGAATCAGTTGTGTCCTTTAACTGGAAGAATGGGTTGTTATTGTTATGTGTGGTTCTGACTGCAGAAACAGGGCTTACCATTGTAGATGCAGATCAGAGTGTACATTCACACAGTCTGATCAGAGTTTGCAGTGTTTAAGTAGCTTACAAAGTCCTCAAGCTGCATGATGAGGTACAGGAGTGTACTGAAGAAACTGGATCTAGTTTTGTCAGAAAAACCATAAACCCCATTTCTGTAGTAAGAGCCACATATAAGATTAAAACACAGATATTGTTATATTCAGAATGTTGAAATGTTTCAGATATTTTTACTTGGCTTAGTTCATAACTTGATAATTAAAATAGTTTTTTAAAAACTGATTTATTTTGCATTATAGTTATGAATATTCATGATGCATCCATTATATGCAAATAATCTGAACTTGATTTCCAACTGGGGTTGTGTAAGAAATTTCCACAAAGAAAATGTATTGATATATTAAATAATATGTGTATTTATTCATTTACACAGGATTAGAATTTCCTGGTCTGTTTTTCTGTAATATGAAAAATAAAGTAATGTATGATCTCTAAAATTTCAAATAACAGAGAAATAATTGTCTTTTAACAAGTTATATTCAGGAAATTTTATATTTTTTTTATTGTTAAAAGTTTTATTTAAATATTTAATGTAGAGAAATATATAATTAGATAAAAAGTTTTTTTTTAACTATAACCATTTATTGTATTTTTATGCATGTATTTTGTTATATGCTTATACAACTCAGTTTTTTCTATGTTCAGTATTTCAGAAACTGTGACTGCTTGTTACTGAAAGTTGAAATCCTTCTTCAGCATTTTGATCTGCTATTGGTGATGTGATGTCACCTGCATTTTCACTGGATTCAGAGGTTAGTTGTTTTTTTTTTTTATTTTGTTTATAAGAATGACAGTCCTTAAGTATCACAGATATATGGTTTATTTTAATTATAAATGTTGTTTGATATAAAATTTAGCTTCAAAGAATGATCAGATACAATTTTCTTTTTCTGATTTTTTTTTTTTTTCACAGATGCCAATTTTGATTTATCAAGAACCTGTGAGGATTATCTGAAAAACAGCTGAAACCACTTTCCTCTGGTATGTAGCAAAAGTTTTATTTCTCTGTAACATTTGTAAGGAATTTAATGTATTTATGCAATAATTAAGTAGCCTAAAATTGTCAAGGATTGGGGAAAATAATGAAAAATGAAAAGATAAAATCATGAAAAAATCTTTATTATTAGACAGGGTCCTTCGTTAAATGGATTATTTATTTATTTATGATTTCAGTTTATTGTTTTTCTTCTTACTGTCATCATTATTATTATTAATATAATTTATTTATCTGTTTTAATCATCATTATTGTTATTTTTATTTTGTTATTGTTATTATTATAAAGATTTGTTCTATGACTTCTGTGATGATAGCTAAATGTGATTGTTTTTTAAATTTCAGTATATCACATATTTTTGTTATTTCACACAGTTCTCTGGTGTGAGACACTTCAAGTCTACCTGACTGTGAAGATTTCTGGTGAAACATTGGCTGACTACAATCTGAACAAACTGGAGGAAGGATCCCAGCTCTGTTATAAAATCTTCATTTACATCAGGTACTTTGTTACACCTTGTTGTATTTGATTTAGATTCTTGAGAAAAATGGTTTTAATGTTATTCTGTTTACAGAGATAACAGGTCAGTAACAGTAAAATGATAGCAGCAATTCATCTGGTGACACAACATTTATGAATGTGGCATTTTGGAAATACAGATTTTTAAAATAGTTTTAAAATAAAATATTATAAAATATTATATTTTTTGTTATTCTTATTATCTGATTTAAAAGGGTATACATGTCCAAGCAAAGAATTAGTTTTTAATTGTGTTTTTGGTTTTCAAAAGAAAAGTGAATTTTCTAAATTATAATATATTGGGTTTTAGAGTCAACTGTTAATTGAGATATTTCACATTCCACTGTGCATGTGCCCATTGCCGGGTAATTCAAGGATGCAGATTGCGAGATCTCGGCAAAACAGCCCTACTTGCAAATTGGTGGACAAAACCAATCATTCTGTAATGGGAGGCCATGACCATTGTTCAGTTATTAACTGTTCCAATTGCAGACATCTGAGAAATTTGTTATCCTTCTATCAATATCAGGAACATTTGTGGGTAATCACTTCACATAGAAATGGAAAAAGATTTTAATGTTACTGAAAACACGAGGGTTTGTTCAGCATATTTTGTAGGTGGGAAGCCAGTGAACTATGTACCCACCCTGAGTATTAGATGGGAAATTGTCACAACACCTAGGATAACAAAAACAAATGAAATTAAACACATGGTTCAGATAACTGCAGAGAACAATAGTTTCAGTTATGTTCTTAATTATTCAGTCTACTGCAACTAGTTGAGGTGTTTGTTGCTTGGAGTCACAAATACTGAGTAGGGGTTGTACAAGTATGTAGGTGTTTATGTATATAGAGAACACACTATACTGAGACCTTTTTAGCCATCGATTCCAAGTTAACAAAAGTCCATGACAGACATCATGGTCTTTTATGCTTGTGGACATAAAAGCTTTGTACATATCCATCCTAGAAATTTTTAAAATCATTTGAAATCAGGTGTTATCAAAATCCTAGGGTACAAGTTGAAGAGACTTTGTCCAAGTTGTTGCACTGCATTTTAATATGAACCATTCTGTTGTAGATTTCTGCAGACCCTTTTTCTACGGCCCATCCACCATCTAATTGAAAACATGTAGATGTTAGTTGTCAAAGTTTAAAGTCTCTGTGAAGCTACTCATGTCACCCATAAGAACCTGTCAAGCTGCTAATTTGTAAATAGACTAGTTTCACTTGTAAATAGACTAGTTTCAGTCTGTTTTGTCAAAGGATATTTCTCTTTTTAGTAAAAAAATATTTTGTACATGTTTAGGAATGAATATGAGACATTTTAATTTTCTCAAAACATTTTCATGCTGAAGCATTAATATGAGATTATTTTAGGTATAAGGAGATGTTTTAATGTGTGATAAAAAGAGGAAAATACAGCTGAAGACTTTAAACAGTGGTGATGTCTTTTCTCCTCAATCAAGATATCATTTTATAATTTTATGTTTTTATGTTCTTTAATGACTATTAAATTATTACTGTTTAATCAGGTATTTCTAGTTTAATACATTCAGTCAAAGATTAATATTAAAATTAAAATAAACTGTTCTACAAAAACAAAACAGATACTGTCTTCAAACATCAGGGCATTCTATTCTGAGCCTAATGTGAGAAGATTTTATTAATATGGAATAGTTGTTGTTATGGAAAATATTTAAAAGATCATCATTGTCATTTAATTCTGTTTTATCAAGAAACTGATTATGGAAAGTTAGAATGTTCAGTCACTAATATCTCAGGAACTATATTTTTAATTTTTATATAGTTTTCACTGTGAAGACAAAGCTCATCTAGAAAAGTTAAAAAACATCAAAATGTAAACTTTATGACCAGCAACCCATTTTGTGCTGGATGGTCATAAATAAATTTCTGTTTTCTACAACAGGTGTATTTTTTGGCAGGTGTGTGTGTGTATATGAGTGTGTGTGTGTGTGTGTGTGAATTGAAATTTGAAATTTATTTTCCTCTTCATATTTACAGGTGTCACTGTTGGTGTAGCTGCTCAGTGTAGTTTCTGTGTAACTTTGACACATGAGATGTCACAAGAAAAACTTTGACTGGTAGAGAGTTGATGGAAGGACTCATCAACAGGTTGCAGGTAACAGAATCCAGCAGACTGTTAGTATTTCACACACACACATGGTTCATGCAGTCTGGTGATACGTGAAATAATCACTGTTTTCTACTAAAGTTAGTCTACATTTGTTTTTAGTTTTATATTATCACATAGAAGTACATTTTGCCTCCATTTGTATTCAGTGACCATGTGACTACATTTTGCAATAGGCTAGTGGACTTCAGTTATTTCACTGAAATAAAATGTATTAATAATTCACTGGGAGGGAAAGTGTTTTATTGCTGTTCTCAGGTGTCTGAATAATTGAATCACAAACAAAAATAATGCTTCTAATATTTCCAGTTACTTCAATTTTAGACATTTCCTTTTCACACTGTTCAGTTAATTGATAGAGGTTTGTGGTTGTGACCAAGTACTGCATTTGAAAACTGGTTACCACTAGCTGGTCACATGGAAGATCATGAATAGCTACATAAATTCATTGTTTTAGTGTTGATTAGAGATTGACAATAAACCACAGTTGTTTGTTTATAAATAAAATGAATTCAGATGGATTATGATAGATAACAGTACACAATTACCTCTACAGTAAAGATTACAATTTACAAACCTAAGGAACCTAGGATCTGAGACTTGAGGTTCCACTGACTTGAAATAGTAGACTTGACATGGTAGACAACAAGTAATTATACACTTTGATTCAGGTTGTAGAAATATCATCCTGAATGAAACAATTCCAGTGAAAGTCTGTCTCTCGTGTGTCATTGATGTAACTGTGGAAGTCAGGTTTCTAATATTTCTTAATAAGTGATTTTTAAAGAAAAGTCTACCCATTTCAATGAACAATAGCTACTTAATATTTTCAATTAAATTGATGCACAATATAGATAAGTAAGTTTTGAAGCAGTAGATTAATTAGCCCTAACAGCAAATATATATATAGTGTGTTACTTTATTGTAATAAAAATTATTAGTATTAATATTAAAGCAGTAGATATTTTCACTACTATTATTACCGTTGTTGTTGTTGTTGTTGTTGTTGTTGTTGTTGTTGTTGTTGTTGTTCTTCTTCTTCTTCTTCTTCTTCTTCTTCTTCTTCTTCTTCTTCTTCTTCTTATTATTATTATTATTATTATTATTATTATTATTATTATTTATAGGATGGTTTGATGGAGTTCAGTGCACAGACATGTGAAAGCAGAAATGAAAATCTGTGGCCAAGTTTGATGAAGATTTGAGTTTTGCTATCAAAGTTTTGATAGTTGATGCCAGACTGATTGAGAAATCATGAAACAGATGCTGGATTCAGTTCTGCCTCTTTTTTCAGTCAGTCACAGCAGTGAGAAAAATGTTTGACCAGACACAGCACCAAGTACAGTCAAGTCTGCAGCAGTCTTAAACAAGAACAAATATTTCAAATGATACTAATGAGTGAGAAAAATAAAAACATTCAGACAATACATGATAGGGAAAATGATGTTTATTTCAAAGTGTATTTCAAACAGTGGTGAAAAATATGACATTAAGTCTTATGATATAAATTTGAAAAGAAAGAGAATATGATTGATCATAGAAATTACTGATTACTTACATTAAAAAAAAAAAAAATAAAAAAATAATGTTTATTTTAAGGACTTTTTAAAAAAAATATATTTCTTGTTTCATGTTTTTAATTTTTATTATTATTATTATTATTATTATTATTATTATTATTATTATTATTATTTTTTTTTTTTTTTTTTTACTTAATCATATAATCCAAATATTAAATAATAATTAAATACCAAGACTTGTGGTAAAGATTTACCCAATAAAACATAAAATGGAAGGAAATATGTAAACCTACATATGCATGTATTTGTTGTTTCGAAGATAAAATCAGAAATTAGAAATTTACTTAATTAGTAATTTGCAGGTTATTTTGTCTGTCAAATTATATATTAACTTAAAACATTTTTGTAAACAAATGTCTTGGTATTCTTTTTTATAGTTTTACTGGATAAATCAGAAATCTTACAATTTTTAGTAGTTTTTCTAAAATTATATTTTTCAGATGAAAAAGTATTTTTGTTGAAATAAATATTGTAAATTATTTTGTTTTCAATTATAATTTTTTAGCCAGCATTATCAAACTGGAGTAACAAATTCCTATTTATGAGGATAATTTTTATTTATATTGTTTTGACATATTAACCCAAGTAAAGTATTTAATAATCATAATTTCTTCTGTTACAATTATATTAAGTAAATTTCTTAAATGGATAAATTCATAGGTATATTAATTAGAAGGTCTATAAGATTATTTGAATTTTCTGATTCTGAAATGTGTTGTAACAAAATAAAATGAAAAATCAGTCTAGTTTAAACTCTTTAGTGTAAGAAAAATAAATAAATAAATAAACTATTTTGGATTTTAAAGAAAAAACAAACATGCATTTTGGATTATGTTTCTTTCAAAACGCATGCACAAAATCTTATCCCTGTCTATTTTTAGATGTACAAAAAATGCAGAGCCTATGAACAGGTGAATAAAATGATGTAATTTTATCTTGTATGTGTTCATAACTTGGAATCACACCTGTAGGTACCACTAAGAAGTGCATCAAACATTCTGAAATCAAGAATGGATATCATTTATATGACTCTAGTAGATATGGAATATAGTTGATATGGGATATAGTAGTATACTATGGGTATAGCAGATACAGTGTAGTAGATACTATAGTAAATGTGAATATAATAGGTACTGTTGAGATATTTTACTACAACAGTTCATTTTAAAAAAATGTATTCATATTTGAAAGTATTGTATTATTTGTTTATTAATTTGAATCTTTACTGTTATAATTATCACATCAAAATTATCATTATTATCAAAACATGCCAGAGATATTGTAGATAAACAAATAAATAAAAATGAATCACAAGCTCTCACAAATTATATATAAATGTTAATGTGAACACACACACACCCACACCCAAATATCCAGTGAGTTATTGTATTTGGATATTATGTGAATATATCATCCCTCCCTATTCTAACCAGGCTAACCATTTTACTTCATCCATTTATATCTCTTATTCATCATCCATCCATCTTTCAGTCCCATACTTCCACATGTATACATGAATCCAGTGATTAATCTAAACACAAAGAATCTATTATTTTTTTATCACAATCACGTCAAGCTGAAACTTCCAGTTTGTCACAAATGTTGTCACCTTGTGATTGAAACAGACTCTTGTCCAGTCTGCTTATATGTATATAAAAAAAAAAAAAAAAAATAAAAAATAAAGAAATAAAGAAAAATAAAGATATAAATAAAAACAAAGGAATAAATAAAAATAAATAAAGAAATAAAAATGAATAAATGTATAAATAAATAAAACCAAAGAAATAAAAAAAAAAAAAAAAAAAAAAAAAAAAAAATAAAGAAAAAAAAAAAAAAAAAAAAAAAATAAATAAATAAATAAATAAATAAAATGATAAGGACAGGCCAGGAGTTGGTTTGTTTAGCTTGGAGACAGGATATTTGAGCTGAACACAAAGAGTGTTTAATAAACAAGTGTTTAGCAGGTTGATAATCAACAACTCCACCCAGTGTTTCATACACACATACATACATACATACACATACATACACACACAGACAGACAGACAGACAGACATACATACATACATACATACATACATACATACACATAAATATACATAAATACACATTCATACACATACATACACATACATACACATACATACACACACAGACAGACATACATACATACATACACGTACATTCATACACATACACAACACACACATAATGGGTACGCTACAGACATAAACAGTCTAACATAAATACATGTACAAACACACAAACACACACAGACAGACACAAACTCAGACATAAACACTCACAAAGACACTGGATGTATAAAAAGATAGATGAATGAAAGGATAAATGAATAGAGACACATAATAAAATATTACATTAATGACTTTTATTCTCAGATGATCTACACAGACTACACACTAATCAGTGTTTCAGTGTAAACTAACACTGCATGTCTCTCTATACACCAACTTAAACTACTAAGTCAAAGGTTACCATTCTACCTCTAGTTATCAATATAACATTACCTCAAGCCTTTAATATTCTTAATAAATAAAAGGCTTTTAATCTGGAAACCTTTTTTTCTGTATTTTTTTATTTATACTCACTACTCCTAGTCAAAGACTGTCATTACATAATAATAATAATAATAATAATAATAATAATAATAATAATAATAATAGTAACACTAATAATAGTAATAATAATAATAGTAATAGTAATAATAATAAATAATAATAGTAATAATAATTGCAATAGTAGTAATAATAATAATGACAATAATAATAATAATAATAATAATAATAATAATAATAACAATTGTCTTTTTCTATTCATTAAAATGAGTTTCAAACTACCAAGTAAAGAGGTGCACATACACACGCATATACACACACATGACCACAAACACTTAGATACTTTTAATTCATGACTTTGTTATTTAACAACAAAATGAATTAACATTTGCTAGTATAAGGAATGAAACATTCAGAAATTGTTAATTTTTTCTTCTTTAATATGTAAACATAAATGTATTTTTTTAAATTTAATATAAATACATTACACAGAACTTTGTAAGAGCCCCCAAAAAAATAAAAAATAAAAGAAAAGAAAAGAAAAAATAAAGTTTTGGTTACAGGAGAGATACAATATATTTGCTATCATTCCAGGAAGGGCCTCTATGGAACTTTAATCCATAATGTATCAAAGAATTTGTATTGTATTTTAGAATGAACAAGAAGTATTATTTGTTTCTCACTTTTAATACAACAAAAGACAAATATTGAATAATAATATATCTTGTAATATACATATAAAGTTTGTAAAATGGAATCAATATAAACATGTAGGTATGTTCCAAGAACACTATATTTCAACTTGTATCTGTTAACATTGATAAATAATTAAAATATAAACAAAATATTCTATAAAACCAGGACACTGTAGGGTAATGCCATTTTAGACTGCAGACTTATAAAGATTAAAACAACTGGAATTTTCTTATTACAAATTTCAGTCAAGGTTTTAGACTTATTGCAGAGCTATAAAGATTAAAATTATATAAAATTGGAAATTTTTTTTTAATTACAAATGTTATAAATTGGAATATTTTTTTTAATTAGACATATTGCAGATTTATAAAGATTAAAATAACATAAAATTGGAATATTTTTTTAATTACAAATGTTACAGTTAAGGGTCTATCAGATTTTATAAAGATTAAACAACATAAATTCGAATCTTTTAATTGACAAATGTTATTA
>CM022678.1:9017227-9057227 GCA_012295275.1 Chrysomallon squamiferum
GAAATTAAGGAGATGTATTATTATCTACACACAGTCTGATGGTGAAAAGAAGAGGGGTAAAGGTTACACCAACTTTTATTGTAAACAAGAAGCCCAGTACACATGAAGAAATATGGATGGGTTTCCAGGTAAGTTCCCTTTTTAAATAAATGTATTAGGGTGAAGGTATAAATGAATACCAGATAATTAAATGTGAGAGGTAGTTTAAAAAGAAGCTCATTGTATATTGAAAAAAAATTTAACGGTTTTTCACTTTAATAATAAATTAAAAAAGTATCCAGTAACAGAGGCACAGATGGATAGAAAGATAGATGATATATTGATACACTGATTATACAGACTGCATGAAAAACAGAGTCAGAAGGTTGATCAGTAGTCATAGTTAGGCAGGTGATAAGAAAATGGAATAATAAAATACACACACACAGACAGACAGACACTGCAAACCTTTATTACAGCAGTTCAAACTTGAAAAACATCTTGAGTTGCACAAAAAAATTGTTGTTGAAACATTTTGTTTGACACTTTTTTTCACTTCACAGTTTCATTTCACAAACTCTTGTCCTCCTGCAGTGGACTCCTTTGTCAGCCCTGCTCTAAGATACATCATGAGACAACAGCTCTCTCGGGAGACAGACATCAAACTGGCTCCTTTCACTGGGTGACAGCTGGTCAGGTTTCGAGTTGGGTGACAGCTGGTCAGGTTTCGAGTTGGGCGACAGCTGGTCAGGTTTCGAGTTGGGTGACAGCTGGTCAGGTTCCGAATTGGGCGACAGCTGGTCTGGTTTCGAGTTGGGTGACAGCTGGTCAGGTTCCGAGTTGGGCGACAGCTGGTCAGGTTTCGAGTTGGGCGACAGCTGGTCAGGTTTCGAGTTGGGCGACAGCTGGTCAGGTTCCGAATTGGGTGACAGCTGGTCTGGTTTCGAGTTGGGTTACAGCTGGTCAGGTTCCGAGTTGGGCGACAGCTGGTCAGGTTTCGAGTTGGGCGACAGCTGGTCAGGTTTCGAGTTGGGCGACAGCTGGTCAGGTTTCGAGCTGGGTGACAGCTGTTCAGGTTTCGAGTTGGGTGACAGCTGGTCAGGTTTCGAGCTGGGTGACAGCTGTTCAGGTTTCGAGTTGGGCGACAGCTGGTCAGGTTTCGAGCTGGGTGACAGCTGTTCAGGTTTCGAGTTGGGTGACAGCTGGTCAGGTAAGACAGTTGCCTGCACTGTAGCTCGAATTCTTCCTGAATTAAAAAACTTGACGCCTACACCGAGTTCCTTGTGTCTTTGATGTAACAATAACAGTACCTCTAATCCCTACCACATAACTTGTCTTTGATGTAACAATAACAGTACCTCTAATCCCTACCACATAACTGGTCTTTGATGTAACATATAACTTGTCTTCGATGTAACAATAACAGTACCTCTAATCCCTACTATATAACTTGTCTTTGATGTAACAATAACAGTACCTCTAATCCCTACCATATAACTGGTCTTTGATGTAACAATAACAGTACCTCTAATCCCTACTATATAACTGGTCTTTGCTCTGAAGAAGACTGTAAATAAGACTGGGAGATATAGGAATATTGAGAGAGCAGAAAGAATATGTCTATTATGTATAACAGTGGTGAAACTGAAGATGTAATTGAAAATAACATAATTTGGGAAAATATTTATTTAAAGCATTTCAGTGTAGGAACATTTTGATTTGTTAGACATAATTTATCTGCTATTAATATTCTCCAAAGTATTATCATACTGTCACTATTGGTAATTCTTGTTCTCTCCTTATTATTACTGACATTGTATATCAATAAGCTGTAAAGCTTAGAATAATAAAGAATTGAATTGAGCCACTAATGATGTTGCAAAGCCTTAAACCTGCTTGACTGATTGTCTGAATTACTGTCAATCAAACAACACCATGGAAAATCCAGTCATTTGCCTAATTCCTGGATTATTTTGTAATTTGCCCAATTCCTGGATTATTTTGTCATTTGCCCAATTCCTGGAACTTTTAGTCATTTGCCCAGTTCCTGGAACTTTTAGTCATTTGCCCAATTCCTGGAACTTTTAGTCATTTGCCCAATTCCTGGAACTTTTAGTCATTTGCCCAATTCCTGGAAATTTTAATCATTAGGCCTAATTTCTGATGGTTTTGGGTGTCAGGTAAATGACTAGTTCGACATACTGACTGTAACATATATGCATGTGTAAGAATGTTTTATTCTATATTTTTAGTTCTAGACATATATTTAAGTGTGTTTATAGATGGAAAGACATACAGAAAAATAGATATGTAAGGTAGTTATGTAGACATTGATGTGTAGGTAACTAGTGAGATGCATTGATCATATATGGATGGTTACTAATGGATCAGAATATTGAATAGAGGAATAAGATAGATACATAGATAGTAAATGTGTGTATGTGTGTATAAATTATTCTAAAATCTGATCAAGTAATAACCTAAAAAAAAACAAAACAATAAAAATATAAATAAAACTATTTTAATATTTAATATAATTATAAAATCTGATATAGTAATAACTACAAAAACAACAGTAATAAAAATTAAAACTATTTTAATAATATTTAAGATAATTCTAAATAAATGTATACAACAACAATAAAAAGATAAATGAAGCTATTCTAATTATTATTTAATTCGATCCTCAAACCATTGTGTGATAGCAACAATGATGAAAGGAGAAATAAAACTCTCTTAATGTAATAATAATAAATTAGTATTTCAATGTTGATACATTTCTTTCTAATAAAAAAAACAAACAATAAAAAACATAAATAATATTTGAAACAATTCTACAAATATATAAAATAACAACAACAATAAAAAGAGAAATAGATTTTTATATCTATTTTTATAATATTTAATACAGTGTTGAGATATTTCTTTTCTAATAAAAGCAAAACAAAACATCTTAATATAAAGAATGTACAAAGTCAGTTATTAGGTCATACTTTAAAACATTTATTAACTGAATATTTTTACTTTATTACACTGATTACTTGGGTACATATTTCAAATCTTTAAAAAAAAAAAAAAAATAAAAAGTAAAATAAAAATGGGTAAGTCTGACACACATTTCCTTGTGCAGCCTCCAGTCTACCCACATTCCCAGAAAACAGAGTTTTATTTAAAATACGTAAAAAATAGCCATGGCAACCGGTAAATGAAATATATGTGTTGCCATGGTGACTAAAAACAGTATGTGTTGTAAAGATCTGTATTATTTGGTTTACAGCCAGGGCTGGACTGAGACAGCACAGATGCTATCAGTTAAATACAAACTATCATCAACTAATGAGTTTGTTTGTAATGTATTGAATCTCATATTTGTTTTAAAATATATAAACTGTTAACAAAATATTAGCTGTACAGAAATGTGTTCACTTTCTTAAAAAATACATTTTGATTTCATAAGACTTATTTCAAACTGATAAATTATGCAAATACATTTTACATGAAAGTAGCGACATCCTTTGATCAGACATTTTATTTTTACATTTCTTTGAGAAATATGATAAAGTCAAAATGCAACATGCTTCATTCTGTTTTCTTCACATCTGCTGTTGTCGCTGTAGTTGTTTCATCACCACTTTGTGCTGCTGTTCTCTTTAAGCTGGTTTCTGACTGAACTGTGTTTTCACTGACTGTGTTACTGCTGTTCTCTTTAAGCTGGTTTCTGATTGAACTCTGTTTTCACTGACTGTGTTACTGGTGTTTTCACTGACTGTGTTACTGGTGTTTTCACTGACTGTGTTACTGGTGTTTTCTACTTCTATCACTGGCACATGCTCTACCTCCATCATCTTTTTACCTACAAACAAGTGATATTTTTATATACCTCTTATCTCTGTATAGCACTGTGTGTCATTTTGTTTCTACATAATTATCTTTGTATGATGTGTAAGAGTGAGTTTTATGCTGCATGTTATATGTATGTATGTGTGTTTGTGTTTCTAGGTATGTGTGTATATATATATATGTATGTGAGTGTATGGGTATTGTATTAAGTTTGTATGTCTACATGTGTGTGTGAATGTGTCTGTATTTGTATGGTGTGTGTTTGTCTATGTGTGAGTCAGTTTCTGTGTTTGTGTGTTTCTGTGTGAGTGTGTTTGTATCTGTGTTTGTATGGATGTTTTTATTCGAATGCATATCTGTGCATGTGTGTGCGTGTGTGTGTAAGTATGTGTATGTATGTGTGTGTGTGTGTGTGTGTAAGTATGTGCATGTGTGTGTGTGTGTGTATGTGTGTGTGTGTGTGTGTGTGTGTGTGTGTGTGTGTGTGTGTGTGTGTGTGTGTGTGTGTGTGTGTGTGTATATGTGTAAAAGGAAGAGATGTTGCTGATAATATTGTGTAGTGAGGGATGTTACAGATATTGCTGAGTTAAATAATACTGAAGGGTTTGTTGTTAAAATGGATCAAGAAAAACCTTTTGATAGAGTTTCACATAGTTTTATTTTAAAAGTTCTGAAAAAATTCAATTTCTGTGATAAATTTATAACATGGATTAAAATACTCTATAATGATATAAAAAGTTGTGTCAAGATTAATGGACATTTAACACTTTTCTCTAATATTACAAGAGTTGTTAGACAAGGATGTCCAATACCAATGATGCTTTATCTTATTGTAGTTGAACCCTTAAATAATTTAATTATAAGTAGACACAGCATGAATGGAATTAGAATAACAAATGAATTTAATTGTTTATTATTTCAGCATGCAGATGATTCTACTGTAACAGTCTGTGATGCTCAGTCAGTAGAACCTGTTTTTAATACAGAAAATGTGTAAAAGTCAATATAGGTAAGTCAGAAGTACTTTGTCTTGGTAAGACTATAAAAAATACTTATCATTTAACATTCTGATATCAGTGAATAAAGCCTGTGTTAAAATTCTAGGTATATATTTAGAACCAAACAAGTCATTATGTGAAAGGTTAAACTGGAAAAATAAATTTAATAAAATTTGTAATTTAATTAATTTATGGGGTCAAATGAAACTTACTTTACAAGGAGAAGCAGAAGTATGGAATACTTTATTAACATCTAGACTGTGATCTATGATTAGCACAATAAATGTAACAAACTGGGAAGAAAATGAAATTCACAAGTTATTTTGTAAATGTTTTTGTAATGGAAAAACACTTTTAATAAAGTATTCAAAAATAATTGAAAATAAAAAGTCAGGCGAGCTAAATGTTCAAGATGTTTCATTAAAGAAAATGGCTTTTTTTATGAAAATCTTAAAGAAATATTTTGATAATAATTTTTAAATTGTTTGGAAATATACAATCTGAATAGTTGTTGGAAAATATATTAATACGAATTTAATCTGATATTTTTAAGATAGTTTACAGGAAAGACGCTTTAAAAGTTCTCAACCTTTTTGATGCTGAAATGTTATCATCTTGAGACTGTGTTAATAACACAGAACATATTTTCCCTTTTGATACAGATGAAATATTGTCTCAACCACTTTTACAGAACCCATTCATTAAATATATAAATAAATTATTGCTGTTTAGTTCTTGTATTCAAAGTGGCTGATATTGCATATGAAGTAACATCAGGTTTCCTTCCTTTTACATCTGTTGTTGAAGTTTTTCATGAAAAGTATCCGGAATTACCCAAAACACAAATGTATATTGCTTACAGTGTTATTCTGAAATCACTTCCAGATGAATGGAAAAGTTGTATTGACAGAAATGCTAAAAGACTAACACCTAATAAAGATTTATTTCTCTTTCATAATAATGATGTGATAAATGTCAGTACATTTACAGTTAAAATATTTTATTCTATTTTACTTTCAAAAAATGTTAAAGCACCTACATGTGAAGAAAAATGGACTGAGCTTGGTTTTAATAAATTCTGGAGACCAGTTTGGAAATGGATACACTACAGTGTTAAATTTACTGAATTTACTGACTTAGATTTGAGAACAGCTCAACATGTAATATATACATATAGTAAATTATGTAGAGATGGAAAAATCTCATCTAGTGTATGTCCAGTGTCTCTGAAGGATAATGAAGATGTGTGCCATTTATTTTTGTATTGTGAAGGAACTAATATCTATCTTTCATGAAATATTTATTCAAATATTTAAGAAAACAGGGTTTTCATTAGATCAATTAAAATACTATTAATATTTGGATGTTATCTAAAAATTAAAAATTGTTCAATAGAATTTTAAAGTATTATTCTATCAGTTTATAGAATATCAGTGTTCAAGAGGTGTGGGATAGATGAATTGAAAGGAACAAACATTAATATAAGATGTGTTTTATTAGACAATATGTGTATCTGCTTTGTAATCATTCTTAATCAGTACCCGTATTCAAAAGAAAGTTTAAGTTTTCATTAACAAATATATTAAGAATAATGTTAATCTAGAATTAAAAGATGACATACGTATTTTCAAATATCCTTTAGCAAACTGTAAGTAATCAATATTACTATGTCATAAAAATGGATAAAAGTTTTTTTATTATAAAATACAATTAATATATGTGAAAGTGTTTGTGTAGACAAGTGAGTGTATCTGAGTGTATATGTGTGAATGCCTATTTTTTACTGTTATTTTGTATTGATTTAATGTTACAATTATTTATTTACAACTGTTGATTATATCAATAAAGAGTGCTTGGCCAAGGTTTACTGGGTTCCAGGATCAGTCCTGCATGGAGGACTAATAATGTTATTTCCCAATCTAGCTGCTGATCCATGATTGATATATCTAAGATCATAGTATATTTTTTTTTGGGTTTTTCCCCTGTGGAAAGATGTATATTAAAAATAGATTTTTAGTTGCTTGTTTAAAAAAAGGTATCAATTCATATTTCAGAAACAGGTTTTCTTTTTCATTAGCTGTATTTTTATTTACCTTTTAAGATAAAAGTGTATCTTCTTAAATAAAATATTTCTTCTTTATTTCAGATTTGTTCTATTTCAGCAGAATTTTTGTTTATCAATAATCAGGTTATAATGAAATATGTTTGAAAGATACTGATTTTTCAACAAACATTCATTTGTATCAGTAAATGGCATTGATATACATAATGTTACTAATAAAAGCAATAAAAATATGAAATTATCTTTGTTTTTACTTTTTCAGACATATATCACAAATCAGACAAGTGTTGTTATCTAAACATCAGAATGGGACACACACAGACAGCAGAACAGAAAGAGAAGTTTATAAAAAAACTGGTATGAAAAGCTCACACATTAACTAATCTGATTCATTTACATTCTTCTTAGTTTTCCTATTGGTAATATATTCTCAATAATAAAAGTAAGAAAAGCAGATTAGAGCAAGGAGAGTCTATAATAATAAGTAAAGTAATTGTAGTATACAAATAGCTTGATAACTTAGCAAGGAGAGTCCATAATAATAAGTAAAGTAATTGTAGTATACAAATAGCTTGATAACTTAGCAAGGACAGTCCATAATAATAAGTAAAGTAATTGTAGTATACAAATAGCTTGGTAACTTAGCAAAGAGAGTCCATAATGATAAGTAAAGTAATTGTAGTATACAAATAGCTTGATAACTTAGCAAGGAGAGTCCATAATAATAAGTAAAGTAATTGTAGTATACAAATAGCTTGATAACTTAGCAAGGAGAATCTATAATAATAAGTAAAGTAATTGTAGTATACAAATAGCTTGATAACTTAGCAAGTAGAGTCTATAATAATAAGTAAAGTAACTGTAGTATACAAATAGCTTGATAACTTAGCCACAAGAGTCCATAATAATAAGTAAAGTAATTGTAGTATACAAATAGCTTGGTAACTTAGCAAGGAGAGTCCATAATAATAAGTAAAGTAATTGTAGTATAGAAATAGCTTGATAACTTAGCAAGTAGAGTCTATAATAATAAGTAAAGTAACTGTAGTATACAAATAGCTTGATAACTTAGCCAAGGAGAGTCCATAATAATAAGTAAAGTAATTGTAGTATACAAATAGGCTGATAAATTAGTATTCTTCCATATTTCCATACTTCCATAAGCATTGTTTAATTTCTTTTTAGCTTATATTTGTAGTAATAAAAACCATTTCTTGTTTTGTTTTGAACTTGCCAGAATGCAATCTGCTTTATTTTATTTTGATTTGAAAGTTCAAAAATTAATTTAGCCTTAGTGTTTACTATAATTTGATTCTAAGAATTTAGCATATTTATAATTTAGTAATTTCAAAAAAAAAAAAATATGTTTATCTTCAGAAAGAGAAATATTTCATATATCTGCAAATAAATAAATAAGTAAAGAAACTAACTACAAATAAATAAATATATAAATAAATAAAAGGCTACTGTTTTACAGACACTGCTGGGTACACATGAAGAGCTAATTCTGCGAGGTTGCCACAGGACAGAAATGTCATCAAAGAATCTGTACTAACCTGGCAGAAACAGAAGCATCTGCAGAGGTTGTTGTTGTTGTTACAGTAACAGCAGTAATAGTAGTACAACCCATTGTTGTAGTAGTGTAGTTGTTATAGCATTAGTAATTAATAATAATAGTTCTTGTTTGTAGTAATAGGTGATATTTTAGCCAATGATGCTTTGTGATCATAATGTATCTTGTGTGACTAATAGTCAGAAAAATACTAGCTGTAGTCATAGTACTAGTTGTAGTAGTAGTAGTAGAAGTACTAATAGTAATTTTGTTGTTGCAGTAGTAGAAGTAATAGAGGGAGTGTGAGTATATGACAGTTAAATGAGAAATTGTTATGATAAAAGTAAAATGAAAAGTAGCTGTGGCAACAGGAGCAGTAGTTGTAGTAGTAGTAGTTGTTTTTTGTTGTAGTAATTTTAACAATAACAGTATAAAATAATAGATATCTTACTTGAATTGGGGGAAAAAGAAAGAAAAGAGATTAATACTTTGTTTAATTTTTTTTTTTTTTTTTTTTTTTTAATATTTTTGATTTGTTTGTTTGCTTATTTATTTAATATTTGATTAAGTATTTTATTGATTGATTTGTTTATTTATTTATTTATCTGCTCAGATGAGGCATCCACCAATCAGAATCAGACCAGTGAGTTGTCCACTTTCTTGGTTAATGTCGAGTCAAAGTTTTGCCGATGATCAGCTCAGTGTTGGTGACCTTGAGCCCCACAGACACTGCAGCCGACCATGTTGAACTACAACGATTCTGACAGCATGAAGTTGAAGAGTGTCACACCAGGTGACCAATCTCAACAGTCGAATGTCAGTGATCACAGAGAAAAACTTGAACCTTTAATGTCAGCTGAGCTAAAACCAGCCAAAGAAAAACACTTAAATCATTCAAAAGCAGA
Source organism: Chrysomallon squamiferum (assembly GCA_012295275.1). Classification (NCBI taxonomy): domain Eukaryota; kingdom Metazoa; phylum Mollusca; class Gastropoda; order Neomphalida; family Peltospiridae; genus Chrysomallon; species Chrysomallon squamiferum. The sequence goes on from CM022678.1 coordinate 9,026,564, forward strand.
GGAAAGAGACAAGACTCCCAGAAAGAGGACAACATCTCAAACAAAGCCTAGGAAACCTCCTCAAACATCACCCATCACAGCTGATGTATTTCCAGTCAAGGGGAATAACTGGAAGTCACTGTTTCTCTGAATCTCAACACCAGATGAACCAGTAAGTGTGATTTCAGTGTCTGATACTCCACTAACACAAGGATAACTGAAAATTATGTAGGTGAAGGTCACGGTGAAGGTGATGGTAAAGGACATATGCCATTTTACATTAACCTTGATGTTTACATTAATCCTAAGAAACAGAATTCAGAAAACACTTTGATCAGAAGACAGTAGTGGTAACAGATTGTTCTTAATGAGGACAGACTTGGACATTATACAAACACAACAACAAAACATATTTTTGATAGTATTTTATTGAATAAACTTCTTCCAGGAGTCTTTGTGTTAGCAGACTGAGTCTGACATTGCTGTGTGTGTAAATGAACAAATCTCTAAAATTTCAAATAATAGAGAGATAATTGTCTTATATTCAGGAAATTTTATATTTTTTTTATTGTTAAGAGTTTTATTTAAATATTTAAAGTAGAGAAATATATAATTAGATAAAAGTTTTTAACTATAACCATTTATTGTATTTTTATGCATGTATTTTGTTATATGCTTACACAACTCAGTTTTTTCTATGTTCAGTGATTCAGAAACTGTGACTGCTTGTTGCTGAAAGTGGAAATCCTTCAGCATTTTGATCTGCTGTTGATGATGTGATGTCACCTGCATTTTCACTCGATTCAGAGGTTAGTTGTTTTTGTTTTTTATTTAGTTTATAAGAATGACAATCCTTATGTATCACAGATATATGATTTATTTTAATTATAAATGTTGTTTGATATAAAATTTAGCTTCAAAGAATGATCAGATACAATATTCTTTTTCTTTTCATAGATGCCAAAATTTTGTTTTATCAAGAACCTGTGAGGATTATCTGAAAAACAGCTGAAACCACTTTCCTCTGGTATGTAGCAAAAGTGTTATTTCTCTGTAACATTTGTAAGGAATTTAAAGTGTTTATGCAATAATTAAGTAGCCTAAAATTGTCAAGGATTGGGGAAAATAATGAAAAATGAAAAGATAAAATCATGAAAAAAGCTTTATTATTAGACAGGGTCCTTCGTTAAATGGATTATTTATTTATTTATGATTTCAGTTTATTGTTTTTCTTCTTACTGTCATCATTGTTATCATTAATATAATTTATTTATCTGTTTTAATCATCATTATTGTTATTTTTATTTTATTATTGTTATTATTATAAACATTTGTTCTATGACTTCTGTGATGATGGCTAAATGTGATTGTTTTTTAAATTTCAGTATATCACATATTTTTGTAATTTCACACAGTTCTCTGGTGTGAGACACTCTAAGTCTACCTGACTGTGAAGATTTCTGGTGAAACATTGGCTGACTACAATCTGAACAAACTGGAGGAAGGATCCCAGCTCTGTTATAAAATCTTCATTTACATCAGGTACTTTGTTACACCTTGTTGTATTTGATTTAGATTCTTGAGAAAAATAGTTTTAATGTTATTCTATTGACAAAGATAACAGTCAGTAACAGTAAAATGATAGCAGCAATTCATCTGGTGACACAACATTTATGAATGTTGTATTTTCGAAAAACAGATTTTTCAGTAGTTTTTAAATAATATATTACAAATGGCTATTTATTCTTATTATCTCATTTAAAAGTGTGTACATGTCCAAGCAAAGAATTAGTTTTTAATTGTGTTCTTGGTTTTCAAAAGAAAAGTGAATTTTCTAAATTATAATATACTGGGTTTTAGAGTCAACTGTTAATTGAGATATTTCACATTCCACTGCGCATGTGCCCATTGCCGGGTAATTCAAGGATGCAGATTGCGAGATCTCTGCAAAACAGTCCTACTTGTAAATTGGTGGACAAAACCAATCATTCTGTAATGGGAGGCCACGACCATTGTTCAGTTATTAACTGTTCCAATTGCAGACATCTGAGAAATTTGTTATCCTTCTATCAATATCAGGAACATTTGTGGGTAATCACTATACATAGAAATGGTAAAAAGATTTTAATGTTACTGAAAACACGAGGGTTTGTTCAGCATATTTTGTAGGTGGGAAGCCAGTGAACTATGTACCCACCGTGAGTATTAGATGGGAAATTGTCACAACACCTAGGATAACAAAAACAAATGAAATTAAACACATGGTTCAGATAACTGCAGAGAAGAATAGTTTCAGTCATGTTCTTAATTATTCAGTCTACTGCAACTAGTTGAGGTGTTTGTTGCTTGGAGTCACAAATACTGAGTAGGGGTTGTACAAGTATGTAGGTGTTTATGTATATAGAGAACACACTATACTGAGACCTTTTTAGCCATTGATTCCAAGTTAACAAAAGTCCATGACAGACATCATGGTCTTTTACAGTTGTGGACATGAAAGCTTCGTACATATTCATCCTAGAAATTTTTAAAATCATTTTGAAATCAGGTGTTATCAAAGTCCTAGGGTACAAGTTGAAGAGACTTTGTCCAAGTTGTTGCACTGCATTTTAATATGAACCATTCTGTTGTAGATTTCTGCGGACCCTTTTTCTACGGCCCATCCACCATCTAATTGAAAACATGTAGATGTTAGTTGTCAAAGTTTAAAGTCTCTGTGAAGCTACTCATGTCACCCATAAGAACCTGTCAAGCTACTAATTTGTAAATAGACTAGTTTCAGTCTGTTTTGTCAAAGGATATTACTTTTTTTAGTAAAAATATATTTTGTACATGTTTAGGAATGAATATGAGACATTTTAATTTTCTCAAAACATTTTCATGCTGAAGCATTAATATGAGATTATTTTAGGTATAAGGAGATGTTTTAATGTGTGATAAAAAGAGGAATATACAGCTGAAAACTTTAAACAGTGGTGATGTCTTTTCTTCTCAACATCTCCTTTTATAATTTTATGTTTTTATGTTCTTTAATGACTATTAAGTTATTACTGTTTAATCAGGTATTTCTAGTTTAATACATTCAGTCAAAGATTAATATTAAAATTAAAATAAACTGTTCTACAAAAACAAAACAGATACTGTCTTCAAACATTCTTTACTGAACCTATTAATATGGTGTAGTTGTTGGTATGGAAAATGTTTAAATGATAACCATTATTATTTAATTGTGTTTTACAAGAATCTCATGGAAAGTTAGAATGTTCAATCACTAATATCTTGGAAACAATATTTTAGATTTTTATATAATTTTCACTGCTAAGACAAAGCTGATCTAGAAAAGTTAAAAAAAATAAAATGAGAACTTTATGACAAGCAACCCATTTTGTGCTGGATGGTCACAAATAAATGTGCAGAATCTAAAAACAAATATTTTGTTGCAAGTTTGCGAATGTGTGTATATGAGTGTGTGTGTGTGTGTGTGTGTGTGTGTGTGTGTCTGAATCACAAAGAAAAATTATGCTTCCAAATTTTCCAGTTACATCAATTTTAGATATTTCCTTTTCACACTGTTCAGTTAATTGATAGAGGTTTGTGGTTGTGACCAAGTACTGCATTTGAAGACTGGTCACATGGAAGATCATGAATAGCTACATAAATTCATTGTTTTACTGTTGATTAGAGATTGACATTAAACCACAGTTGTTTGTTTATAAATAAAATAAATTCAGGTGGATTATGATAGATAACCGTACATAATTACCTCTACAGTAAAGATTACAATTTGCAAACCTAAGCAACCTAGGAGCTGAGACTTGAGGTTCCACTGACTTGAAATAGTAGACTTGATGTGGCAGACAACAAGTAATTATACACTTTGATTCAGGTAGTAGAAATATCATCCTGAATGAAACAATTCCAGTGAAAGTCTGTCTCTCGTGTGTCATTGATGTGACTGTGGAAGTCAGATTTCTACATATTTCTTAATAAGTGATTTTTAAAAAAAGACAGCTATTTCAATGAACAATAGTGGAACATGATGCTGCTTTATATTATCAATCAAACTGATGCATAATGTAGATAAGGAAGTTTTGAAGCAGTAAATTAATATTAGTCCTAACAGTAAAAAGTGTACAAGCCTTAATCTGAATCCGTCACGTAAGAGAATTATTGGATCAAGAAAGTCATTTTTTTGCCAGGATGATCTATGTTTGTAGATGCTCAGTAAATAAATTAACTCTGTCTGTCTGGATTATATTTCTTTCAAAACGCACGCACAGAATTTTATCCATGTCTATTTTTAGTTCCACCTGTAGATGTACAAAAAATGCAGAGCCTATGAACAGGTGAATAAAATGATGTAATTTTATCTTGTATGTGTTCATAACTTGGAATCACACCTGTAGGTACCACTAAGAAGTGCATCAAACATTCTGAAATCAAGTATGGATATCATTTATATGACTCTAGTAGATATAGAATATAGTTGATATAGGATATAGTAGTATACTATGGGTATAGCAGATACAGTGTAGTAGATACTATAGTAAATGTGAATATAATAGGTACTGTTGAGATATTGTACAACAGTTCATTTAAAAAAATGTATTCGTATTTGAAAGTATTTTATTATTTGTATATTAATTTGAATCTTTACTGTTATCATTATCAAAACATGCCAGAGATATTGTAGATAAACAAATAAATAAAAATGAATCACAAGCTCTCACAAATTATATATAAATGTTAATGTGAACACACACACACACCCATACCCAAATATCCAGTGAGTTATTGTATTTGGATATTATGTGAATATATCATCCCAACCTATTCTAACCAGGCTAACCATTTTAGTTCCTCCATTTATATCTCTTATTCATCATCCATCCATCTTTCAGTCCCATACTTCCACATGTATACATGAATCCAGTGGTTAATCTAAACACAAAGAATCTATTTTTTTTCTCTCACAATCACGTCAAGCTGAAACTTCCAGTTTGTCACAAATGTCGTCACCCTGAGATTGAAACAGACTCCTGCACTTGTCCAGTCTGCTTATATGTATAAGGACAGGCCAGGAGTTGGTTTGTTTAGCTTGGAGACAGGATATTTGAGCTGAACACAAAGAGTGTTTAATAAACAAGTGTTTAGCAGGTTGATAATCAACAACTCCACCCAGTGTTTCATACACACATACATACATACATACACAGATTCATACATACACATAAATACACATTCATACACATACATACACATACATACACACACAGACAGACATACATACACGTACATTCATACACATACACAACACACACATAATGGGTACGCTACAGACATAAACAGTCTAACCTAAATACATGTACAAACACACACAGACAGACACAAACTCAGACATAAACACTCACAAAGACACTGGATGTGTAAAAAGATAGATGAATGAAAGGATAAATGAATAGAGACACATAATAAAATATTACATTAATGACTTTGTTCTCAGATGATCTAAACATACTACAAACTAATCAGTGTTTCAGTGTAAACTAACACTGCATGTCTCTCTATACACAGACTTAAACTACTAAGTCAAAGGTTACCATTCTACCTCTAGTTATCAATATAACATTACCTCAAGCCTTTAATAATCTTAATAAATAAAAGGCTTTTAATCTGGAAACCTTTTTTTCTGTATTTTTTTTATTTATACTCACTACTCCTAGTCAAAGACTGTCATTACATAATAATAATAATAATAATAATAATAATAAATAATAATAATAATAGTAATAATAATAATAGTAATAGTAATAATAATTGCAATAGTAGTAATAATAATAATGACAATAATAATAATAATAATAATAATAATAATAATAATAATAATAATAATAATAATAATAATAATAATAACAATTGTCTTTTTCTATTCATTAAAATGAGTTTCAAACTACCAAGTAAAGAGGTGCACATACACACGCATATACACACACATGACCACAAACACTTAGATACTTTTAATTCATGACTTTGTTATTTAACAACAAAATGAATTAACATTTGCTAGTATAAGGAATGAAACATTCAGAAATTGTTAATTTTTTTCCTTCTTTAATATGTAAACATAAATGTATATTTTAATAAATTTAATATAAATACATTACACAGAACTTTGTAAGAGCCACCACACAAAAAAATAAAAAAGAAAAGAAAAGAAAAGAAAAAATAAAGTTTTGGTTACATGAAAGATACAATATATTTGTTATCATTCCAGGAAGGGCCTCTATGGAACTTTAATCCATAATGTATCAAAGAATTTGTATTACTTTTTAGAATGAACAAGAATTATTATTTGTTTCTCACTTTTAATACAACAAAAGACAAATATTGAATAATAATATATCTTGTAATATACATATAAAGTTGTGTAAAGAGGAATCAATATAAACATGCAGGTGTGTTCCAAGAACACTTTATTTCAACTTGCATCTGTTAACATTGATAAATAATTAAAAACATAAACAAAATATTTCTATAAAACCAGGTTCTATAAAAACAGGACACTTTAAAGACTGTAGAATGGAATTTTCTTATAAATATTAAAACAAGGTTTTTCTTATTGCAGAGCTAAAAGATTAAAATCAAATAAAATTGGAATATTTTTTTAATTACTGATTGCAGAGAGCTATAAAGATTAAAATAATAATAAAATTGGAATTATTTTTAATTGTTAATGTTATTAGACATATTGCAGATTTATAAAGATTAAAATAACATAAAATTGGAATATTTTTTTTTTATTACAAATGTTACAGTTAAGGGTCTATCAAGTCTTAGCAGAGAAATAGTATGGCACTGATGATATAATAATAATAATAATAATAATAATAATAATAATAATAATAATAATAATAATAATAATAATACTTGTTTTTTTGATATACAGGAAATTGCCCTGACCTGCAACTATTTTTATGAATTACTAAAACTTTTCTTAGAATTCCAAGTTTTCCAGATTAGTTCCAAAACAGAAAAAAATTTCCAATGGAAAAAAAATATATATTAACTTTGAAATTTAAAAAAATATATTAAATCACAAAATAGAAATAAAAGAGAATAATTAAGGTATGTTACTTCAACTTTTCTCTGTGATTTGAACAATTAGGAATTAAAATGTGACTGAAATTTAACAAATAGTTACATAGTAAACATTTTTTATATAATTGTTATTATTTTAAAAATATTTTTAAAATTTTCATTGTTACTGGAATAAAAAATATAACAAAAAATGTATCATTAAGTTCCATTCAAAAGAAAAAAAGAAAAAAGAGAAAGAACACATGACTGAAATAATTTACTTTTCATTTCTAAAAATAAAATACAAGCAGAATAATTTTTCATACAGTAAGAATGATAAAATGAGAAACACAGATATTTACAATCAGACATAGTATTTTCATGTATATCTTCAAATGTCTAACATAAATGACTTTATGTCCAAAAAAATTATGTTTTTTTTTTGTTGTTGTTATAAATAAATTTTAATTATCCCTAATTAGATAATCTTAAATATATTTATACAATGATTACTCCAAGCAACCCTTGATTTACCCTGATTTAAATATGATAAGGAAAAAAAATGTTGTTTTTGTTTTGTAGTTTTATATAAAAAAAAATCTAATTACCCCTAATTACATAATCTTCAATTATATTTAAATTAATTACCCCCAGCAAACCCTTGATTTTCTCCTGATGTAAATAATAAATTAAAAAAAACATGTTGTTCTTGTTTTGATTTTGTTTTTTTATAAAAAATTCTAATTACATAATTTTAAATATATTTATACAATGATTACCCCAGCAAACCCTTGATTTTCCCCTGATTCAAATATACAGAAAAAGGTTTTTTCTTCCTTTTTTTATAAATAATTCTAATTAGCCCTAATTCTAATTACCCCTAATTACATAATCTTCAACTATATTTACATTGATTACCCCCAGCAAACCCTAGACTTTCCCCTGATTTAAAATAATAATAATAATAATAATAATAATAATAAAAGTTTTGTTGTTTGTTTTGTTTTTTTAATAAAAAATTCTAATTACCCCTAATTACATAATTCTAAATATATTAAACCCTTGAATTTTCCCTGATTTAAATAATATGACAAAGAAAGATAAAATAAATGTTGTTTTGTTTTTTTAATTTAAAAAAAAATATTTTTAATAAAATATTCTAATTACCCTAATTACATAATTTTAAATATATTTACATTGATTATCCCAGCAAACCTTTCAATTTCCCCGATTTAAATAATACAAAAATTTGATGATTAAAAAATGTAACACCTCTATGCACTATGACATTAATTTTAGGTTACTTAGAAAAATGGCATTCCATAGCAGTGATGAATCTCTATTCCTCTTTCAGCGATAAAACTTAGAATAACCATGCACACACATCAATGATAAAAACAGTGCAAGCTGCTATGAAGTACAATGTGTACACTGGGTGTTCTGATAATATTGACAATGCAGCCTCTTGGAGATCACTGAGGTTTCGAAATTCAAATTAGATTGATTTTATGATCTTACAGATTTTCTCTTGAAAGTGTTGAGCTTTCTCTGGACAGGGAAGACTGTGAAATAATAGCATTCTGGTGCTCTAGTTAATCTTTTCTGAGGCAGCTTGATTCTGTTGTCTAGGATCCTACAACAAAATATAATATTCATTAAGAAACTAAACATAAAATAAAGTGCAAGTGGAATTTTTGTTGTCAGCTCTAACTGCATTTCACTGTCTTAGCAAGAAGAGTTTTATTTTTCCCATACAATATTAATAATAAAAATAATTTATTAAATATATTTAAATTCTTAATTTCAATCAGTTTAATATTATTTTTTAACTTTGATATAAAAGGATTAAAACAGCAATATATCAGTAAAAGAGCTTATGAAAAATATTTTTTTAATATATTTGAATAATTATGTAACTTGGTAAGATTTGATATTCATGCTATCCTTTAGTCCAGTTTAAGATGACTGCCAGGAATATTAAGTAAATAAACATTTTAAACCTATATAGTATTACAACAGACAGTAAGAAAATGGTTTTCTAATTCAGATTCTACTTGAAATACTAATATACTTACATGATGAAAATACATTTGAGATTATTCTGAGAATCTTTACTCTTAACAGTCATTATAGTTACATCATTTATGATAAATTATTCGATTAATTAAAAAATTTAATTGTAATATTCTTTCCTGCCACTTTAATGTAATTTAATTTTTGCCATTAATGAAATATATGCATTCAGGTAATAGTTACAATAATGATCAATAAGGTATATTTTAAAATGTATTTAAAACAAAGACAACATTACACATGCATGTGATAAAATAAGAAAAGAAGATAAATCTTTCAAGCCAATTTATGCATCTGTACAACCTCTCAAATCCACCAAAATTCCATCCATTCCATTATACCAGATTTGAAAATACTGTAAATATCTTTAGCTCTACCAAATGAAGTAATAAATGTTTGTGTTTCAGTTTAGAGTGAGATATCTATAACAGAAAATTACAAATTTATACAAATGTTCTGTTCACTACTCTATTAGGCTGACATGCAAATTATTACAAGGTTTACACTGATTCTATTAATTTTCAGTGCATCAGTTTACAAAAACACAAATCTATCTTCATATATGACACTTAATTCAGGATAAGAGAAAATATTTTGCATAGAATTTTGTGAAAGACTGAGGAAATATTTAAAACTGAAATAAAATGGAAAGGTTTACAGTGACTAATGTATTTAAATACCTGCTGGACAGCACCAAATACTTCAAGTTTAGTGGAGACTCAAGCTGCTCTTTGTTCCAAAATGTCAATCTGAGTTTGTATTTTATCAACAATTTCTTGAATATTTTATCCTTAACAAGCCGATTTAATTTCTGAAAATATACAGTTTAAATGCACACATTAGAATACTGGTTTCTTCAATTCCTATAAATACATGTGATACCCAGATGAAAGATCATTTGGTAAAACCTAATAGAAAGATTATTGAGTAAATACTGGTATTTCCTTGTTGTAAAACGGTTCAATAAATTGAGTCAGCATGAATCAGTATAATTATACTAAAAATCGAAATATAATCTTGTTTAAAATCATTTTTTTGTAATCTAATGAGATTTAATAATGCAGTTATCAGTTCAAATTATTTACTGAAAGATAATTTAAAGCTAGAGAGATAAAAAAAAGATTCTAAAATAAGGAAGAATTTTTCATTCAGAAACACCTTCAACAAAATTAACATAGATCTGTCTTCCTTTATGAACTGATTTCACAAATACCTCAAGTTCATTCCTTAAGTCATGTACTTCTTGGTTCATTTTTTGTTTTTGTGAGTTAGAAATGAAACTGTTTTGATTACTCCTAGTACAAACATAAGCTAAAAAGAAATAAAACAATGCCAATGGAAGTAAACTAAGTCACCTGCTGCTCAACTTCCAGGCTTTTGTCTTTGCAACTGTCACACACAGCCATCACAGTTGTCTGCCAAGTGGTTTCATTTTAATGTTTTTCTTTGCCTGGTTTTAGCATGTTCAAGTTTTTCAAGTTTTTCTCTCTGACATTTTCAATCTGAGATTGGTGACCTGGTGTAAGACTCTCCAACTTAAGAATTGTTGTAGTCTGACGTGGTCGGCTTCAATGTCCAAGTCTGAGTCAGTCACATTGGTGGCTGCACTGCCTAGTTTGAGTAAATAAATAAATAGATAAAATACAGTAAAAAATATAAAATAAATAAAACACTGCTACTACTACATTTACTGCAGATTTCATGCTACATTTATTACCATCATTACTACAACTAATATTTACTATTATTTCTTATTCAGCTAGGGTTACTGTTATTGAAATAATACTCCTATTACTAAAATTACTATCCATTAATAATGAAAGTGATATTTTTTACTCTCTTCACAATTAGTCCTATGTCTGTATTTCTTTATACTAATGTAATTACTACAACAACAACTATGACTACTGTTACTACTACTATCTCTGCTGTTACACTACTCTTCTTGTTCATTTATCATAACAGTTTCTCTAAAAACAACTACTATTAGTACTGCTACTACTACCGCCACTACAACCAGTAATCTGACTACAAACACCATGAGTCTCACAAGATACATTACTATCACAAGCTATGGAGGCAGCATCATCAGGTAAAACATGGCCAAGATCAATTCTACAATATTACTATAACAAGCAGTATTATTAATAATGCTACAAGTACTAATGCTGTAACAACTATATTACTACCACAATGGCAAAGACTACTACTACAACAAGCAGTATTATTAATAATGCTACAAGTACTAATGCTGTAACAACTATATTACTACAACAATGGCAAAGACTAATACTATTACTACAACAAGCAGTATTATTAATAATGCTACAAATACTAATGCTGTAACAACTATATTACTACAACAATGGCAAAGACTAATACTATTACTACAACAAGCAGTATTATTAATAATGCTACAAATACTAATGCTGTAACAACTATATTACTACAACAATGGCAAAGACTAATACTATTACTATAACAAGCAGTATTATTAATAATGCTACAAGTACTAATGCTGTAACAACTATATTACTACAACAATGGCAAAGACTAATACTATTACTATGACAACCACCTCTGCAGATGCTTCTGTTCCTGCCAGGCTAGTGCACATTTCTCTCCTGTGGTGAGCTCACAGAATTAGCTCTTCTTGTGTACAGAGCAGCTTCTGAAAAATAAGTTTTTTTAATTTATTTACCTTTGTAGTTAGTTATATATGTATCTGTCAGAGAGAGAAAGAGAGAGCAAGCAAAAGATTTACATACATATTCAAAACCAAAAAAGAAAACCAGACCTAATATTTTAATATGAATTTTGTTGATTAACAGTTTAGGTTTAGAATAATAAGAAAACAAACTCAAATTCACCTGTTCAGGTTTTTTCCTCTTTTCCAGTGGCAGCAGCACAAACTTTATCCTCAGTGCTGGACAGGACCTTCTACTGAAACAACTTCACTAGCCAATTACGTGCATTCTGAAAAAAAATATACAAATAAAATAATAAAAATAATAAACTGTTATAAATAAATAACTAATGTTTCTGTTATTATTAAAACTTAAATTGTACTGGTACCAGTTACTGGATTATTCAGACACAAAAGGGTGTGGGATATTTTTGATATACTTTGTATAATCATTATAATGATAATGATTAAAAATGGTAATAATTTAAATAATTAACAAAACAATAGCAAATAAATAATTATTATTATGCTATTTTACAATCAGAAAAGAGTTGTTACTATAAAACTTATTTAATACACACACACACATGCACACACTAACATACACACACATATAAACTAATAAAACATACCCTGCCTGTTAGGTTTCTGAAAACATTCTAACATAGGCCTGACACATTACTTGATTCACATTAGCAATAGTCTATTGTATCCATTATCTGGAAAATGGCCTGGATTTGTGTGATGCTGATGTAGGGTATCTACATTTCATGATGCACTGGTCACACTCTGAATCAGGTACAGGATGAGCTCGGTCCTTCGAATCGTCAATGTGGCGAGACATCACTCTCATGAACGCTGCCTTCCCCAGTCTCTGTCTCATCTAGTTCTGCTGCAGCTCCAGCCTCTGTTTTCTTCCCTCTATTTCCTTTCTCTTCTAATCCAGCTTCATTCTCAGTGCGGCAAGTTCAGACGTCACCTGCTGCTCAGCTTCCTGGCTGTTGTCTTTGTTGCTATCACGCCAAGTTTTGCTTTTGGCAGCATAGCAAATGAAATCTTTTTACCAGCATCAGCTTGACTTCAACTGCGCTCTGCTCTTTCCTTCTTGTTCCTGTCCATGCTGCATGTAACCATCAATATATCCATAAACTTCTTTCAGTCGTTTAATTTCAGCAAAAGTTTCTGTCATGGATTTTGTCTTGTCGCTGGAGGGATCTAGAATCTTTGGCTACAATGAAAGCTAGCTTTGTCACTTAGGTTGTTGGTGGAGGTTGTGGTGGTGGGTGCACTGCTCTCAGTGATATTGTAGGCAATGATGCTGTCTCCCTAGCATTGTAAAAGAAAATGAATAATAATAAAGATTAAAAAAAATAATAATAATAAAAAATAAACATAACAGTAATAAAAAAAGACTAGCAGTAATATACTAAGAAGAAGATAAAAAAAGAAGGAAGTACAACAAAACAAAAAAAATGTAAATAAATAAGTTAAAACTGACAATTAGTAAATTTTAAAATAAAGAAGGGAAGCTGATCACAATTTTTGATCACTTAAACAAATAAAGCACTTCTAACTTGCTTGCATCCTTCTTTTTCAATTCTTTCAGACTTGTTTGTAAGAGCATAACAAACTAGAAATGTTTAAAATACCATCACACACAGACACAGGCATTGAAATAAGTCAAGAACGCTTGTTCAGGTTGCTACCTATCAATAAAGTCGACAAAATCCTTCAATGAACGGCTAATTTCCTTTCCGAAACTTTCGGCGATAAACATCGTTGCAACCGATTCCGGAATTCTTTTTTTTATCTTTTTCTCATTTGTAATTCCACCAAAGTTACCACCCACCGATTTTTAATGCTTCCACTTTTAAATGCATCCACGGTGTGATGTCACATGTTTAGTGACGGTCGGTCCACAGGGTGACGTCACTTAGTTTGCAACAGTATTGAATTTAAACATAGCGTTACCAAGCACCAGTTTAATGAAAATGGAATCCATTATGTGGAAACATTTAAAAAGTGGGATTTTTTCCAATGACTTTTGGTTTGAAGTAATTAAAAACAAAAAATATCAAAACTACAATGCAAAATTTGTACTTAAAACATAATGGAATAAGAAATGAAGCCATGTTAAGACATGTTATGAAGTTTTGGGAACATACCGATAAATCATACACTGACACAGTGATTGCCAAAACAAAATTAAAGACTAAACATGATTTCTTGTTTATATAATTAAATGAGAAATCGTGAACATTTTAGAAGCACAGTGACTTTTAGCTAAAGAGTACCGCTATTTACACTGACCATTTTAACCATCGATATCAAAATAAGAAGCAGTTTTTATCAGATTTTTATATGGTATTAAAATTAGATTAATTAGAGATTATCGGTTATATTATTGAATAATTATGGAATTTCATTCGGGATTATCTCCCTTTTCTCAAAGTTCAAAAAAAAAAAAAAATAAATAAATAAATAAATAAATAAATAAATAAAAATTAAAATGAACAAATAAAAGAATTTATGAAACTCAAATTTTAATCTTAAAAAGGGAAAAGTAACAAACCAAGAAAACAACCTAGCGACTGACAGCAAACACGCACACACACGTTATTGATTTAAGTAATAATAATAATAATAATAATAATAATAATAATAATAATAATAATAGTAATAATAATAATAATGACAATAATAATAGTAATAATAATAAGAAGAAAAGACGACGAAGAAGAGAAGTTGTATTAGTAGTAATTAAGAATATTAACTTGGAAACTGGGTAGTTGAAAACATCAAATAATGGAAAGAATACTTTTAAAACTGATTTAAATACTGTGCTGTGGCTGTTATGATTGTATTCCATTTCAGAAACTGACTTAGAATTTATATCTGTTGAAGAATTGTCATAAAAATTAAATTCCAAGAAGTCACTGGCATAAATAGAATTTTTAAAGGCGATTTCATACATTGTTATAGCTATTATCTTGTTGTTTGAAATCTCGCACGTGGAGATAGCTTGTTTCATACAGTTCTGTACGATCTTTGGACAACCGCGGCACCTCTGTGGACAACGTTCTCTCCAGTCAGGATCACGTCTCACGTGATAATTAACTATCGTAAACATTCTTCTTTACTTGTTCACGAAGATAAACATTTATGCAAGTCTGATTTTAAAGTACTTCATGCAGTTATCATACTAAAGAAAAAGTCTCATATAATTGAATTCCATAAACTCACTGGCATAAATAAAATTAAATAAATATAAAAATTAAATTAAAACAACAATATGGCTCATGCAAGGACTTTTAAAAAGAAACGTTCCTGCATGAGCCATTTCTAATCCAAGACTGTGAAGTCTGCTTTTCTGTTTCTTAGAAGGTATAGGTAAGAGAACGTAAGTCGCTAATGGTAAGACAGTGGTCAACTGGACAGTAGTCACGTGTTTCTACTCATTTCTGTGTAGTTATCAAACTTTTAAATGACGTTATACAACAGTTGGATGACTATGTCGATGAATAAAGCAAGTTTTTCTTTCTAGACGAGAGTTAGCACGTCAATAGAAAGCACCTGTCTGAAGTATCTCGTGATGGAGTTGTCTCCGGCCACGTAGTCTTCCACGTAGAGAGGATTTATCTCTGACCTTATTATACTGTACACTGACGTTATTGGATTTGTCCTGTGACCGATGGAAAAGTGATGTTAAATTTAATTGAAGAAGTGCATAGTTAAAATCTGAAGGAGAATGGGAGTTACGTCCCCTGAATGTTTCTTTTACAATAATAATAATAATAATAATAAAATTAAAATTAAAATAAATAACAGAAATAAAAACTATATGAATATAACTTAAACCAAAGAGAAATATTCGGTTTAATCCGCCTGGTTTGTTTTTGTTGCCGTTCCGATGAATGCGTCTGGTCATAGCCGTGTAATGAAATAATACTGTTCTTTGTGATATTAGAGTGCGCGCTTTATTTTGAAGGAAAACTAATTCAGTACAAAGCTGAGCAAGGGGGAGATAAACCACGGAATTGGTGTTAGCACGAGACATGTTTCATGTATATTTTGGAAATGAATGGAAGGAAATAAATAAATAAACGACCAATCAGGTAATCAATCTACAAGACATTCTCTGTAAACTGTAAATTTTTCGCAAAACATCAAGTTAGTTCGTTTTGTGTTAAATAATGACGAGGCATTTTCTTTGTTTACGTTGTGCACCTATAATCGTTTCAATGATAGCCGTAATTTTTATTATTACTTAAATACAGTATGGAACTAATAAAACAATTTTCAAATGGCAATAAATAGAAACATTTGTTCAAGAATAAACGTCGACTGCATAAACTAGTCCAGTGGAAACATTTTAACTGTTGTTTTTATTTAGTGCATGGCTGTAGCTTAACACTTTGAATCACTTAAATGTATCATTATTCCATATTTGTAACAATCGATCGCATAATACTTTGGTACATGAATTTATGTTACACATGTCACATTCATCTAGTATACATTTTGTAAAACAAAAAGATAAATGTGATCTAGCATTTGTAATGTGATGACATCCATACAGTAATATAATTATATATATATATTAACAATCTTATCAGTTCATAAATTAAATTCTCTACCTTTTTCTTTTCTCAGTATAGGAAACAGTCTTTGACGTGCAACAAAGTGAATCTTTCTTGATATTTACAAAGGAACCAGACTTATTTAAGACAAGTTCAAGGTATTTAGCTTGAGTTATAATTTCTGTATTTAATAATTAACAATGCAAATAGCTTGATGTACATTAACATGATAAAAGTCTTACACACGAATTTGTCTTACTGGATATCTTTACAAATTTCATACCTGAATCAAATGTTCCTTCATAATAGTTAAAGCATGGTACATATTTTTCTTATTTCCTTTTAGTAAATTAATAGAAATCATATTTTATATAGGATCCTTCTCGAAAACAACAATACTGATTGAATTTGACCAGACAATACTTTCAGTTCTTTGTTAGTGATGGATGTAAATAATATTGTCAAACATCTTAATAGTGTAATTGCTTGGTAATAGCATAGATAAGATTGCTTGCCTCAGTTCTTGTATTTCCTAGATTTCCTTCTAGGAAGCTGTGAGAATTATTGCTGTTTCAAAGATAACATTAAAATGAAAGAACATATTCAGAATGACATATTTTAAGAAAGAAAATTAATGTAGATTTGAAAGTGAAATCTTTTTGGTTATGTTATTAGTATTTTTATAGTCATTATAAACAACATGAACAAATTAAGATATAATAGTTTTAATTTGACATGTGCAGGCTATCCTAGTTTATTGTTAAGAGATTATCACCACTTTTATCAAGTTTATCACTTTACTTGTGATTAGTTGTGCAGTGAGAAAAAACAAATACTTTTAGATTTATATCTAATAGTAATTGTTGTACAGGATTTCAGTTAATTACCAGTGAAAACAAGATAATGAGAGAACCTGTCAGTTTTACAACCCACCATCTAAATAACTGACATGTCAGCTGTTTGATCACTTCCTTTATTTAAATTCTGTACAGTGACTATGACACCAACTATAAATTTTGGAACGGTCTGACAGAATTAAGCTGAAGTTATATACATAGGTAATATGTTTAAATTATATATGTAAGTTTATAATAGGATCTTCTCTTTCTCTATCTATCTATATATATAAATATACATATATGCAACATTTGGTGGAAAAAGTGGTTTTGTAATAGAGGTATAGTATATTTAGAAATCTGTTAATATCTTGTTTTTAGAACACTTTATATTGCTAAGATAAACCAAAAGAAAGTATAGAATGTTGTATTGATTTTAGCATATCCTATTTTATTGTTAAGAGATTATCACTACTGTTGTAAAGTTTATCACTTTACTGGTGAGCAGTTGTGTAGTGAGTAGTTCTACTTAAAAATTAAGATTGTTTCCCAGAGGCAATCTAAAAACAAATACATTTAGATTTATATCTAATAATATGGAGGTAGACATTGTTACCGAGGTTAACTACCTATTCCTTATTTTAAGTAAATCCTTGATTATTTTGTATAAAAGCTATACTGGATGAATGTGGTTTATGTAACATATATCTATATGTGGAGGTGAAGATCTTGTGGTTATAAGATGCTGTTAAAAGAATGTTGTAGTCAGTTGTTACAAAAATGGAAGAGACATAAATTCATGAAAAGGAATTTATTATACAATGCTTAACGGTGAATTTAAATTAGAACATTATGTTTACAGCTGCCAGTGGAAAATGCTGGAGCATTATGTAAATACAGAACCAGTAATGTCAAACTTCCTGTGGTATCTGGTAGATGGTTTAATACTGAAAGGGTAAATATAGAACAAGTAATATCAAACTTCCTATGGTATCTGGTAGATGGTTTAATACTGAAAGGGTAAATATAGAACAAGTAATAACAAACTTCCTGTGGTATCTGGTAGATGGTTTAATACTGAAAGGGAAGAGAGAATATTTCATTTATGTAATTCTGATATTGGTGATGAGTTCTACTATATTTTTGAGTGTACATTTTTCTCTTTTGAGATAAGTAAATATATACCACACTAATATAGACTTAGACCAAATATAATAACATTTCAACATTTATTTTATGGAACAAAAAGCATTTCACTTTTGTATAAACTTGTCATTGAGAGAATCAGTCTTCTGGGTTAAATACAAATTAATATGTTTTGTATCATTACAGAAAATACTGTTTAAATTAGGTTCTTTTTACGTGTTATCAATACTGCTTGCATTGCAGTCTTGTCTTGTCTTCATAGATGTTGTAAGTGCTAATTAGGTGCAGTAAAATGTATACAATCTTGAATCTGAAAAGAATTAATGCTGCAGGTGTGATAAGTGAAGCAGAAACAAATGTTTCTTAGCTTTGTACTTGCTTAGATTGAATATCTTTATCTCATTGGACCACTGACCTTCTTATAAATAAAATAATTATTAGTTGACATTAACTGATTTATTCAACTGGTATGTCAGATAAAAATCAATGTTGGTATGAAACCTTAATACAGAAGTGATAATTTGTCAAATAAAAGAGAAAAGAAGTGAAAATATTTCAGTGTTTTTATTCTTTAATTTTAACTAATGTTTTATTACTGCTACATCAGAAGTGCTAAGACCACCTTCATTATGACGACTTCAAATACTGTTAGTAATTACTACCACTACAAATACCAACTACTACTAACTACTATTAGGACTACAAATATTACTATCACTAAAATTACTGACTACTACTAACACTGAAAGAACTAACTAGTGTTAGGTTGTTTGCTTAGTAGATAGATAAACATGTGCTCTGCAATTCATGGATACTGCGTGATATGTAGTTATATTACTTACTGAGTGAATCAAATAGGTGAAATTACAATAAGTAAACAATGTCGAATAGCAAATGGTAAATAGATAACAGACGCAGGTTAGTGCAGAGCTTTAAAGAAGCACATAGTTATGTACATTCAGTAATGTCTTTTACTGTCAGTTATGACATGCAGTTCTATAGTCACGTACAAACAGCAATATTGAGAATGTGCAGTACGATATTACAGCTGAATAATTAATATTCATTAAAATTCTTATTTCCATTAAGGCACAGACATTAACTGATACATTTAATAAATCCTTACTTCTACAGTATTTTTGATGACTGCACTGAAAAAACAACTGTGACAAATCTTCCAGAAAGTCATTTTTTTTAGGTTAGTATTGTTAATTTTATTTTATATGTTTTTTTTTTTTTGTTTATGTCTTTGCAAAACTTGAGATGAATGTTTTTTCTCAGATATATTAAGTTACTAAAATCCCATAATTTCACATCCATACATTGATATATGTTTTATAATGTTGTCATTCAAATCTGACAGTCAATTTATAAACTAATTTCTCAATATCTTGTTTTAGTGCAGAAAACTGTGTTGAGATTCATTGAATCTTTCTTGGTATTTATGAAGGATTCAGAACTAATGAAATCAGTTCCAAGTATTTGACTGGAGTAACAATTTCTCTTTCTTTATTATTATTATACATCAGTCTTAGGGAAACAATTCTGAAAGTGACTTGAAAACCAATAATTTTCAGGTTTCCCAATATATTTCAAACGAATCTAGCTGATGATATAAATCACCCGGTTTTAGTGTGTGTGTGAGTGTGTTTTCTTTTTTTTTTTTTTTTTTTAATTCAGTGCTGTATGAGCATAAAATCACATAGATAACTTAATGTATATTAACATTTTTCATAAATACACGTGTTACTTTTTGTACCTGAAGACTATACCTACATCATTTATGTATAATGAAAATGAGAAAGATGACAAATTTTCTTCTTGTCTTACTTGAAAATTGAAAGAAAACGTGATTTGGAAAATGTAGGGTGCAAAAATGTATTAAATCTATAATTAAATAAAATCTATTGTATAAAAATATCTACTTGAATAAAATACGTCAGTTTAAATATTGCATATCCTCCACTGCTTTAACTAGTGACTTTATTATTTTCAGAAATAAATAAGAAGAATCACAACCCGGGATAAAATGTGAAGTGAGTAAAATAATTCCATGAAATAAGAAAAATAGGAATTTATAGCAGAGAGAAAAGGTTTAAATGCGAAGTCTATATGGAATGAATTTTCTAAAAATGAGAATATAAAAATGAAGATGGCAACTCACAGGAATGAAGAATTATTCAGCATCCATACTGGTAAGAAACCGACTGCAGGTCAGTGTCGCAGTTCTGTGTGATGCAGAGAGCAACACTGCACCACTGTCGTCCTCACTTGTTGGTGCAGCACAGTCGTCTACATGAGAGATGTGAAAAGCAAATTCAAGTTAATATTTTCATATTCTGAAATAGAAAACTGTTTGAATTGAAGTCCGTGTTTGAGGTTAGTTTTTGTTTTTCCTTTCGAATGAAAAAAATCTAAACTTGAGAGAGAGAGAGACAGAGATTTACATTTTGCTTCACAATCACTGAAACTTTTTTCCAGACAAGCAATTTTATTCTGTATCTTTAACATTCTGAAATTATACTTCAGTAAAGCTCAGCCCTGAAAAATAATACATGACATTGCAAAACAAATTTTGGATTATGACAGAACTGATTTGGTCATTTTATTATTATTGTTATTGTTATTATTATTATTATTGTTATTATTATTGTTATTATTATTGTTATTGTTATTGTTATTATTATTGTTATTGTTATTGTTATTGTTATTATTATTGTTATTGTTACTGTTATTATTATTAATGTCGCCATCATTACCATCGGTGTATTTCTTATTTTATTTGTTCAATATCATTTTAGTTTTTTTCTTCTTTTTCCTTTTTTTTTTCTTTCTTTTTCTTGGGTTTTTCTTTCTTGTTCGTAATGAAGATGTTGGTGATATTTAATTTTGAGCACTGTTCCTGGTTTTTTTTTGATGGATTTAAGCAAAATTTTCATCTTCTTTCCAGGCAGATGTTGCTTTTGAGATGGAAGCCGATGTTGATGGAAACTCTTTTGACTCTCTGCTTCTGGTCTGTCTATGTGTCTGTTTAATATAGTAGCAGTAGTAGTAGTAGTGGTTGTAATAATAATAATAATAATAATAATAATAATATTAATAATAATATTACAGGTACCGGACCAGTTATTCAGACTCCTTGGGGCCTGAGGCATTCCTGGCTGATTTTTCTGGTTTTCTGGTACCAAGGCATCTAAATAATTAGACATTTTAAAATTAAACTGTGGCTATTGGACACATGTGGCGAGTGAATGAATGCTTTTTCTCATTTTCTGCTGATGGTTAAGATATAGTTGCCAAGTTTCTTAATACTGTTTTTCATTTATTTCAGGTATTCCAGAATCCAAATCAGACACAAGTTCTGTACAGGAATTAAGTCTGAACTGCAGTTGTTTAACCAACCAGCTGTTGGAGTTTCTGGTAGAATGTTTCCATGCAAAACTCCTTTCTTTGACAGATGTGGACATTGGAAATAATCCTGATCTTTGTGTATCTGTCATTGACAATTTAGTTAAACTTACATCAGGCAATTGTTTTTTATTAAAGTAAACATTTTTTTGTTGAATTTTATAAATTTTAAATGACTATTCCCCTTTTAGCTCTCTCTCTCTCTCTCTCTCTCTCTGACTCTTTTCTCTCTCTCTGACTCTTTTCTCTGCGTCATTGTTGTTTATTTTTTCTTCAGATATATGTTTGAAAGACGGGTCAGGAATAGCTAATTCTTTACATAATCTACGCCTCACCAAAACATTCTGTGAACGGCATCTTCCATCAACTTTTTCCATTTCACCTACGAGGATCTCCTGTACACATGAGACAGTGTACGAGAAAACCTCTTAGCCTTTCTCACAGAGCTGTTCTTCTGGTTTGAAATGATAAAACTGACAGAGACAGGACAGCTGGTGAATGGTCAGGAAGCAGAAAGTAAGTTTTGTGAGAGTTTTTAATTACATTGCAAGTCCACAATTGAATTTTATCTTTTATTAAATGAATTTATGAAATTTATTACTGTACTGGAAACATTGGGATTTTGTCATATTCAGTTTTAGTGTTTATACTGGAGGGGTGTAGCAAATCTGATATAAAAAGAATTTTTTTATAAGTTGACCTTTAATAGTGTGACACTGAAGGCAGGATTTTAAAATAGATGGTGTTGAATATACTTTTATAAGTGTATATGCACCAAATAATATTGCAGAAAATATTTTATTTTTAAATGATTATGTAAATTTGTGGATTTTTAAAATACATCAATGACAGGAGATTTTAATGTAATTTTAGATCCTAATTTAGATTTAGTCATTAATAATAAAACTTTCAGTATGAAAAGTGGTAATAAATTACAGATATTTATAATTATAATTTAGTTGATATTTGGCGACACAGAAATCCAGATAAAAGACAATTTACTAGATCACAAGAAGTTGAAAAAAACTATAAATCAGTCAAGAATTGATTTTTTTTTAATTTTTAGAAATTTATTACAGTTTATAAGTAATGCATATATATCCTATACCTCAGCTGGTGATCACAATTTTTTATCACTTAAAATAGATTTTTCTCAAGTAGAGAGAGGTGAAGGTATTTGAATTTTTAATAATGAACTGTTGAAAGATGAAATTTTTTGTAAAGCTCTTGTTGAAGTAATTAATAATGCTTCTGAGTGTCCTTTGTTACAGACTGAACCTGTTGTTTGATCAAATAACTTAAAATATAAGAGATTCTGCACTAAATAAGAGACAGTTAGACAATGAAAAATATTATAATATACAAAATGCTTTAAAATGAGAATATGCTAAACTAACTGTAAATAAACATCATGATTTGAGTAACATACAAAGAAGAAAAGTTAAACTTAATTGAGAGATTAAGTGTAATGGTGCTATTTTAAGATCTGAAGCTCAGTGGAATTTAGATATGGATAGAAATATGTAATATTTTTCTTAGTTTAGAAAAAGTCAAAACAGGAATCAAATTCTATTAAAGAACTAAAAACAGTAAATGGATTAACTAGAAAAATGGAAGATATATTAGAATATGCTTATGAATTTTATTCAAAATTATTTACACAAGAAAATGTAGATACTGTTAAACAGGAAGAAATAATATATTTAATATCAAATAAAAGAATCTGAAAGTGTGAGATTGACATTACAGTTAAAGAATTAACTGAAGCTTTAAAAGAAATGAATAGAAATAAATCACCTGGTATGGATGATCTAACAGTTGAATTTTATGTTAAATACTGGAAAACTAAAAAAAAAAAATTCATAAAGTAGTTATTTCAATTCAAACAGAGGAAATGTTGTCGCATAGTATGAAAAAAGGGGTAACTAATCTTTTTTACAAGAAAAAACTGTAGATAAAGCAAACCTTAAAAATTACAAAGCTATCAGTATATTAAATGTAGATTATAAAATTATTTCTAAATTTCTTGCTAGTCGTGTTAAACAGGTTATGTCAACTATTATTTCATCAGAACAAAGCTGTTGTGTAAAAGGAAGAGATGTTGCTGATAATATTATGTAGTGAGGGATGTTACAGATATTGCTGAGTTAAATAATACTGAAGGGTTTGTTGTTAAAATGGATCAAGAAAAAGCTTTTGATGGAGTGTCACAAAGTTTTATAATAAACGTTATGAAAAAAATTGAATTTTGGTGATAAACTGGTTGTGACAACTTGTGTAAATGATCTTAAAATTGTGTCTACTTAGCAGGGCAAGCTGAAATGTACCAGTGAGGATCTGTCGATGTCCCGGTTCTCATTAATTGTGTTTTACCTGGGTAGCCTGCCATTTTCTCTCACTTTACTTAATATATAATAAAAACAATGCCATTTTACGCAGTTAATTCCATATCAGTAATTTTATTATTTTTATTTAGAAACTCTTTTACTTACAGACACTGCCAGTGTGATTATCAGCTTGAAAGAGTCTGACATTTTATCTCATGTTGAGAATGTCAGCAGTAATACTAACAGAAACCATAGAAACAGATTCCAGTCAGAATATTTTTGTCAGCAGTTCCTACAGTTCCTAGATGTTTTGAGAAGAAAGCATGCAACATCAATAGTGTTAAAAAAAAGGTAAGTTCTTTTTGAGTAATATTATTTATTGTTGTTAGATAATTACATTTTACAGGAAAGAAGAAACTTTAGCACTTAAGATGAATTGAACTGGATAAATAAGACACATAAAAACATTAATAATGAAGATGTCATAATGAAGCTGTAGGGTATTTATTTATTTATTTGTTTATTTATTTATTTATTTATTTATTTCATGTATTTTGTGTGATCCTTTGCGGTTTTTGCCAGGGATCTGCAATGGTCAAAGTTGTTGTAGTGATTTCCACCAGAACAGCTAAATGGGTTATATCACTGTGCACATTTCATTGTTGTGTGTGACATTTCTGACACTGTCCACACTTAGGTAGCTGCATCAAAAACCAGATTATTCTTGTTGTTTGGCTTGGAGGTCACGTCGAGATGTTTCGTCCTTGTCACACAGTGTTGCAGTGTGGACTTTGAAATACTCAGAGTCTTTGCTCTATCTCGCAACATCTTCAGACATTTGTCCAGTGTGTCTGTGTAAAACTATATGAAAACAGATTTTTATTCAGCAGCTCCTTTGTCTTGAACTTGTACATTTAGTGCTGTTTATACTTCTGTACTGATTGATTAGTTTCTGCCATGTTTATAGATCAGAAAGTACATGAACTGGATCTTTATTTCCAGTTTTGTATTTCAATTTAATGCTGTATATATATATATATATATATATATTAGTAAATGCATTTTGCATGTGTTTATGTGTATGTGATAATTAACACTGACTTCAAACTAAAACTGAAGAGTAAATTCTAGATATATTAATTACTTCATAATTTTAGTTAACATCACAAAATTGCAAATGAAAAAAACAACAAAAAACTCTGGAAATCTTTGTAATTGTATAAATACTTTAATCCTAGGATTAAATTAATTTCCTGTTTGAGAATCCATTTTCCCACTGGAATCTAGAACAGCATTTTCCAAATTAAACACTGTTTTAAAAATATTTTCATGTTATTATTTAAATTTCTTTTTTTAATTATTCTTAATATGTTAATTCTGTTTTTCAGATGCAGTAGCACAAAAGTCAGGCAGCTGAAATTCTTGATTCTCTGGACTGCCTCTGAAATCCTGGTGATCTTCTCAAAGAGGTTATTAAAAATGGAAATGTGAGTGGTTTAGGAAAATGTTGTCTTGGTGTTTCTAATTCTGCAGTACAGGTAGCTGTGATCCCTTCTCATTACCTCTCAGTAGTTATGTTGTTGTTGTTGTTGTTGTTGTTTTTTTTATTCACTGTAGTCTTTTTTCTTTTGGATGACGTGAAACTAAACTCAAAATCGAGACTTGTTTCTGACTCGCTTGTGGCTTTGCATCTGCTAAAAAACTGTTTTTTTTTAAATCTGCATTGACTATTGAACGAAAACAGATAATATTGAATTCGCTGATAAGAAATGTTGACTTACTAATAATGTTTATGACATCAAGGCAGACATCAAATGAAATAACGATACAGAACTCTCTGGTATGGAACTAGGCAAGTCTTAGATTGTAATGTTTATATCAGTTTTCACTTTCTTAAACAATAACTGAATAAGAATTTAAAAATATATATATATTGTTTTGTTATTTATTTATTTATTTATTATTAACACTGAACACTCTATGCATTTTTCATTATCAGTAATAGAAAATATATAAATATTGATTTTGTTTCATAAAAAAAACAATGAAAACTTATTTTTAAAAGACATGTAGTGCTATAAGAAGCATGAAGAAGATGTATTTTCACATGAAAAATATCAAATAAACCCAACTTTTAATAATCAACAGTGAAACAGTAAATTAAGTAAAATATTCATTTTTCACAGTGACATACACTGAATTTTTTACTTTTTATTATTATTATTATTTGTTTTTTATATTGATCTTGCTTCTTTTTCCGAGTTTTTGGAAGCAGCACATTAAATTTCAGTTTTCACTTTATAAAGAGTTCAGTGCATAATGAGATGTGAACATTCATGTTTTTTTTTGTTTTTTCTGTTAAAAAGAAAGAAGTGAGAAGACCTGAAATTAAGGAGATGTGTTATTATCTACATCACAGTCTGATGGTGAAAAGAAGAGGTGTAAAGGTTACACCAACTTTTATTGTAAACAAGAAGACCAGTAGACACGAAGAAATATGGATGGGTTTCCAGGTAAGTGCCCTTTTTAAATAAATGTATTAGGGTGAAGGTATAAATGAATACCAGATAATTAAATGTGAGAGATAGTTTAAAAAGAAGCTCATTGTATATTGAAAATTTAAGGGTTTTTAACTTTAATAATAAATTAAAAAAGTATCCAGTAACAGATGCACAGATGGATAGAAAGACAGATGATGGATTGATACACTGATTATACAGACTGCATGAAAAACAGAGTCAGAAGGTTGATTAGTAGTCATAGTTAGGCAGGTGGTAAGCAAAAGGAATAATAAAATACACACAGACACACAGACAGACAGAAGACAGACCCTAGAGAAACTGATAGAGAGGAAGATACACAGACAGACAGAAGACAGACCCTAGAGAAACTGATAGAGAGGAAGATACACAGACAGACAGAAGACAGATCCTAGATACACTGATAGAGAGGAAGATACACAGACAGAAAGAGAAGGTACAGTGATAATAACAACTAATTTGGACAGTGAGAGAGAAACTAAATAAAGTTTTATAGACAGAGTGTGTTTGTAGATGGACAGACAGAAATACTGTTGTAATTAGGTGTGTGGACAGATGTGTAGGTAGGCAGGGAGTTAATAAGACAGAACATATTTTCCCTTTTGATACAGATGAAATATTGTCTCAACCACTTTTTCAGAACCCATTCATTAAATATATAAATAAATTATTGCTGTTTAGTTCTTGTATTCAAAATGGCTGATATTGCATGTGAAGTAACATCAGGTTTCCTTCCTTTTACATCTGTTGTTGAAATTTTTCATGAAAAATATCTGGAATTACCCAAAACACAAATTTATATTGCTTACAGTGTTATTCTGAAATCACTTCCAGATGAATGGAAAAGTTGTATTGACAGAAATGCTAAAAGATTAACACCTAATAAAGATTTATTTCTCTTTCATAATAATGAAATGATCAATGTCAGTACATTTACAGTTAAAATATTTTATTCTATTTTACTTTCAAAATATGTTAAAAGATACTGATTTTTCAACAAACATTCATGTGTATCAGTAAATGGCATTGATATACATATAACACTAAATAATGTTAATAATAAAAAAACTAAAAAATTAAATTATCTTTGTTTTTACATTTTCAGACTCCTACCACAAATCAGACAAGTGTTGTTATCTAAACATCAGAATGGGACAAATATACAGACAGCAGAACAGACAGAGATGTTTCTCAACAAACTGGTATGAAACACAGACATTAACTTACCTGTTTAAATATCAACTTACATTCTTCTCACTTATGTATTGGTAATATATTCTCAATACAAAGAATAAGAAAAGCAGATTAGAGCAAGGAGAGTCCATAATAATAAGTAAAGTAATTGTAGTATACAAATAGCTTGATAACTTAGCAAGGAGAGTCCATAATAATAAGTAAAGTAATTGTAGTATACAAATAGCTTGATAACTTAGCAAGGAGAGTCCATAATAATAAGTAAAGTAATTGTAGTATACAAATAGCTTGATAACTTAGCAAGTAGAGTCTATAATAATAAGTAAAGTAATTGTAGTATACAAATAGCTTGATAACTTAGCAAGGAGAGTCCATAATAATAAGTAAAGTAATTGTAGTATACAAATAGCTTGATAACTTAGCAAGGAGAGTCCATAATAATAAGTAAAGTAATTGTAGTATACAAATAGCTTGATAACTTAGCAAGGAGAGTCTATAATAATAAGTAAAGTAATTGTAGTATACAAATAGCTTGATAACTTAGCAAGGAGAGTCTATAATAATAAGTAAAGTAATTGTAGTATACAAATAGCTTGATAACTTAGCAAGGAGAGTCCATAATAATAAGTAAAGTAATTGTAGTATACAAATAGCTTGATAACTTAGCAAGGAGAGTCCATAATAATAAGTAAAGTAATTGTAGTATACAAATAGCTTGATAACTTAGCAAAGAGAGTCCTTAATAATAAGTAAAGTAATTGTAGTATACAAATAGCTTGATAACTTAGTATTCTTCCATATTTCCATTAGCATTGTTTTATTTATGTTTTGGCTTATATTTATACTAGGAGTAATCAAAACTATTTCTTGTTTTGTTTTGAACTTCTCAGAAAACAGTTAACTTTATTTTTTTTTTTTTTGAAAGGTTAAAAAGAGATTTTGCTCTCCCTCAGTTTTTAGTATAATTTGATAATTCTAAGAAAGACTCTATATAATGCATTTAGTAATTTATAATTTAGTAATTTAAAAAAGAAATACTGTTACAATAAAACATTAATTGTTAAAATATGTATCTGTCAAAAATAGGGATATTTTATATAGAAATGCTCTCTCTCTCTCTCTCTCTCTCTCTCTCTCTCTCTCTCTCTCTCTCTCTCTCTCTCTCTCTCTCTCTCTCTCTCTCTCTCTCTCTCTCTCTCTCTCTCTCTCTCTCTCTCTCTCTCTCTCTCTCTCTCTCTCTCTCTCTCTCTGTGTGCAGAGGTTACTGCTATTAGTGATTTTTTATAACCAGTATTATTCTTATAACTTGTTTGTTACTGTTAGTGTATTTAAAAGTTACCAATCATTTTGAAAAAAATATTTTATGACAGTTGTATTTATATTTGCAACCATTTTTCTCTTGATTTCAAGGTCTGCCCTCTGTTAATATATATATTTTTTTCTATTTTGTTATTTCCACAGAAGTGACATGGGTTTCACATCATCGAAAATGAAAAGCTGATCATGTGATTCGACTGACTAATCTTCTTGTGAAACTGGAGTTTTTGTTGAAAGCAGCCAGACCAAGACTTAAACTGCCACAAGCTTTACCACTTAGTCACATCCACTCAGTCAGAATTTAAAATCTTTAAAAAATATTCAGGTAATTATGTCTGTAAATATGTCTTAGTCTGTCTGTCTGTTTCTCTTTCTGTCTGCCTCCCTATTTATTTACTTTATTTCTATCTCTCTCTGCTTTTCTGTTTGTCTGTGTGTATTTCTTTCCTTGAAAATGTTCAGATAAATATGTTTGTCTTTCTGAGAATCTGTCTATATAACCTATGTCTCTACTTACTAAATACTTTTCTGTTTTTCCTTCTGTATGTCAGTCTCTGTCTTTACATCATTTCTTATTTGTCCCTAATTAGCAAGTTTCTTTGTTTTTTCTTTCTTTCTTTTTTTCTTTTTTGTTCCTTATGTTTTTAACATTGTAATATTTTTTTTGTAATATTTTTGAAGTATAACAAAGAAAGAAAATATTTTAGATAATCTATCTTTAAGTTCTCTTTTGATAATTCTGAACATAAATAGCTTAAGAATCAGTTTTTTAAATAATTTTAAATTTATTTATATTTTTAATTTATAAAAATACTCTTAAAACAAGTTTTAGTAGACAGTTGATTATTTTTATTTTATTTATTTATTTATTTATAAATCTTTCTATCTATCTTCTATCTAACTAATGTATATATCTATCAACCTTTCATTTATTAATTAATTTTCTTTTTATTATTTAATTTTCTTATTTTTGATTTATTTAAAATATAATCATACTGAATTACATAATATTGGATATTTACATTCATTATTATTAATCTTTTCATTATTTTATTTAATATTACAACCTACTGAATAATTTAGTATTCTATATTTTCATTAATTATTAACACCTTTATTTTTGTTTATTTACTTATTTTTTAACTAGGTTTTAAATTTATCAGGAAACAGTTTTGGAATCCAGGCTTTCCGAGCTGTGTGTTTGGCAATGTGTTCTAACACAACAGTGATCTTCCTTAGCCTCACCACCAACAAAACAGACACTGAGAGTGCTGTGAGTAATCTTAGTTATAACTGTTATAAAATGTTTTATAATAATAATAATAGTAGTGGTAGTAGTAGTAATAATAATAATAATAATAATAATAATAATAATAATAATAATAAAACCCAAGAACAAGAAATTATTTTTATATTTATATATATGTATAATTGTGAAAAACAAATTCTTGTTTTCTCTTCTTCTTCATCTTCTTCTTCTTCTTCTTCTTCTTCTTCTTCT
>CM022678.1:9064521-9104521 GCA_012295275.1 Chrysomallon squamiferum
TACATTTTGAAAATACAAACTTGAATTTACAATTTAAAAATCCCAAATTCAGTTTACATTTTGAAAATACAAACTTGAATTTACAATTTAAAAATCCCAAATTCAGTTTACATTTTGAAAATACAAACTTGAATTTACAATTTAAAAATCCCAAATTCAGTTTACATTTTGAAAACATACAAACTTGAATTTACATTTAAAACTGCCAACTTCAGTTTACAAAACTAACTTCTGAATATCATATTTCTAAAACTGAGTACTTAAATTCTCAATACATCATTTATTTATTTCATAAACATTTGTCCAGCATTTAATATGAATGATATTGTAATAAAATTTTGAATAATCATAGACATGGTTTTGTAACTTGTAAAGTGAAAAATTCAATAAGAGTGTTCCCATGTGTGTGTTGTGTAATTTGTGAAAAGTTGAGAAAAATGCAAACATCCAGCTTGCATGAGAAACTGCCAGTGCCTCAGGTAAATGTCACTTGTGTCAGTAAAATACAAAGATGTATTAAAATTTTATCTTTATTTATCTTTAATAAAACTGTTTAAAATAATAAAACTGTTGTCACTAAAATAATAAAACTGTTGTC
Organism: Chrysomallon squamiferum; assembly: GCA_012295275.1. Taxonomy (NCBI): domain Eukaryota; kingdom Metazoa; phylum Mollusca; class Gastropoda; order Neomphalida; family Peltospiridae; genus Chrysomallon; species Chrysomallon squamiferum. Next base: position 9,065,120 of record CM022678.1, read on the forward strand.
ACTAAAATAATAAAACTGTTGTCACTAAAATAATAAAACTGTTGTCACTAAAATAATAAAACTGTTATGCTTTCTGAGAATGTCCCTTAAATTCCAGACAGCAGTTGCCATATATGGTCATGTCACATGACCATACAGTTCCCAGTGCTAACACAAGCTCCCAATAGGAGGCAGTCATGTTAATCTATCTTGCTAACACTTCCTCCCCACTCATTTCTTTAAAACATCACACACTGACCTGTATAGATTACACACTTCTCAACTTCAACTATTCACATCTACAGCAACAAAAAAACATTTAATCATAATTTTAATTGATGTAATAAAGTCTGTGATATATCTCTGTCTCTCTCTCACCCCCACAACAGTACATGTTACTCAGTAACAAACTGCCTGTTACACTGCAGCAGCAACTGAGCCAAAAGTACTTGAAACCTGTAACAGTTTGAGCATGAGGAGAGTTACTTTCCAGAACAACTGCAGAGAGGGGTAGGTTATGAGGATTACCATGGTGACCAGCTCGTGACCTAGATGAGCGTCTTACAGGAGCAGCATTTACATCTTGTGATGATGTCTCTCATTCTGTTACATTCACATCTCCTCTGTCTCAATAACACGGCAAAATCAAGACCACAGGTTCATCAAACAGTGGGGAGTTTCCTGGCTAAGGGACCGTTAGAAATCCTTGTTATTTTTTTAGTGTGTGTGTGTGTGTGTGTGTGTGTGTGTGTGTGTGAGAGAGAGAGAGAGAGAGAGAGAGAGAGAGAGAGAGAGAGAGAGAGAGAGAGAGAGAGAGAGAGAGAGAGAGAGAGAGAGAGAGAGAGAGAAAAAAAGATAATATAAATACATTTCCACTATAAAATAAAACCCCAAAGTTTTTCTCAGTTTATTTACAAATACGTATAATTTGCATTTTTATTTGGATCCTTTCCTTAAGGATCCAAAATATAATATGATTTTTTTCTAAAGTAATATAATAAAAATTAAAATAAGAAGATATATAATACACATATATCACGTTCAAAAATAACTTTAAAAAATGTAAATAACAACAAAAATAGTAAAAAAAAAAAAAATATATATTTTCCCTAAGAGCCTGAATAAAAAAAAAATATATATATATATTGTAGAATATTATCAACTCCTAATTTAGACAATGATAAAATTGGTTGGTCTCTATGCAGACGTGTTTCAACAAATAGGCTCAAGAAACTGTTCCACTGTTTTTATTTTTACACTTGAATGTCACAATTCCCACCCTTCAATCTCTCAGCTTTCTGATTTTCATCAATATCCAGCTTTCTGATTTTCATCAATATCCAGGTTTCTGATTTTCATCAATTTCCAGCTTTCTGATTTTCATCATCAGTTTCCAGCTTTCTGATTTTCATCAATATCCAGCGTTTCTGATTTTCATCAATATCCAGCTTTCTGATTTTCATCAGTTTCATTTTCATGATTTCAGCTTTCTGATTTTCATCAATTTCCAGGTTTCTGATTTTCATCAATTTCCAGCTTTCTGATTTTCATCAATTTCCAGCTTTCTGATTTTCATCAATTTCCAGCTTTCTGATTTTCATCAATTTCCAGCTTTCTGATTTTCATCAATTTCCAGCTTTCTGATTTTCATCATCCAGCTTTCTGATTTTTTTCATCTGATTTTCATCAGTTTCTGTTTTTTTTTCATCATATCAGCTTTCTGATTTTTTATCAGCTTTCTGATTTTCATCAATTTTCTTTTTTTGATTTTGCTTTTTTGATTTTCATCAACATCCAGGTTTTTTGATTTTCATCAATTTCCAGCTTTCTGATTTTCATCAGTTTCCAGCTTTGATTTTCAGCCACTTTCCTGGTAATTTATCACGGACTTTAACATCAAAATTTTCAACTTTAACATCAAAATTTTCAATTTCCAAAACATTTTTTTTTTTTTAGACTTTTTTTTAGACTGCTCTGCATCATTCTCAAAAAAATGTCTTCTTTTTTCTGTAGCTACTTTCTGAACATCTGAACATTATCACATGATTTCTGAACATCTGAACATTATCACATGATTTCTGAACATCTGAACATTATCACATGATTTCTGAATGCGTATAATCAAAGGATCATCGCTTGGTAAACAGTCCAAAACTTAATTTATCTGAAAGAAATATACTTTTTATCATTAGATTATTTTGTTTTTTATTAGACTTTTATTTTATTTTTATTTTTTTTTTTATTACCCAATTTTTTTTTATTTTATCTCTACATATACCCACTTTTTTTTTTTTTTATATTAGACTTTTATTTTATTTTTATCTCTACATATACCCAATTTTTTTTTATATTAGACTTTTATTTTATTTTTATCTCTACATATACCCATTTTTTTTTATATTAGACTTTTATTTTATTTTTATCTCTACATTTACCCAATTTTTTTTTCTTCTCCTTGACATCATTTCTTACTAATTCTCATATGTCAGTATTTTAACATGTTTCAGTAAAATATAAAATTCTTAAAATTTGAGTGTAAGTATAAAAATCTGATTTTCTTTATGTGAGACCTTACCTTCTTTCTGAATAACCAGTAGACACAACATGAAATGAATGAGAGAGAGAGAGAGAGAGAGAGAGAGAGAGAGAGAGAGAGAGAGAGAGAGAGAGAGAGAGAGAGAGAGAGAGAGAGAGAGAGAGAGAGAGAGAGAGAGAGAGAGAGAGAGAGAGAGAGAGAGAGAGAGAGAGAGAGAGAGAGAGTACATACCTTACTACAAAACTAATCTAAATCACATTAATTGATACAATTATCATTAAAAGTTGTTTTCTCACATCAGCAGGTGAATTGTCTGCTGCTTCGTCTCCAGGTTCAAGTAGAAGTTGTAAACTTTCATCAGCTTCCACAACCACCTCAGGTCCATCAGCAGCCACATTCAGACTGCGAATCAAATCAGTCTTGTCATACGTACGTCTGGGCAGACGCAGAAGCTCATCTCCCTGCAAAACAGAAATGGAACGATCCAAATTTATTCAAGTCACATGACAGAATGGATGCATTTGTTTGTTTTTCTACTGGTGAAGAAGATTAAAATCATTTTATATTTCTTTCTTTTTTTATGCTTAAAACAAAACCAAAAGAAATCTTATCATTAAATTAATTACTTATACAAATCAATTATTAATAATTATGTAAATAAAACAAAGAGAAAAATGAAAGTATAGTGACTGAAAGAAAAACTCCAACATAAACAACAGAAATAAATAAATAAATAAAAAAATAAATAAAAAAATAAAAAAAAAAAAAAAAAAAAAAAAAAAAAAAAAAAAAAAAAAAAAAAAAAAAAAAAAAAAAAAAAAAAAAATTTTTTTTTTAAAAAAAAATAAAAAAAAAAAAAGTGATATAAAATAACATGGCTGGTGAAGATGTAGAACTATAAATTACATTTTGTTATTATGTAGCAATCATAAACACTAGATGTTAGTTTTAAATAAATATAAGTATGTTTACACATGCACTGGAAATGAATATTCATTTTACATTGTTAATTTCACACTGCTTTTTATTTTGTGCCTTTTTAAAAACATTTTCATTGTCTTACAACTTTTTTTTTTATTTTGTGCCTTTTTAAAAACATTTTCATTGTCTTAGAGAAATGAGAAAGAAAGAGAGAAGAGAGAGAGAGAGAGAGAGAGAGAGAGAGAGAGAGAGAGAGAGAGAGAGAGAGAGAGAGAGAGAGAGAGAGAGAGAGAGAGAGAGAGAGAGCTGAGGACAGTGTTCCTGCAACCAACCAGCTGTCAATCACCTTCTGAAACCAATAATCCATGTGTGATTATCACTAATCCATTCTTTTGTAATCACTGATCCATCTTCTAAATACTGATCAGTATATTCTAACCGTTTATCAGTATGGGCTAACCACTAATCCAACATTTCAGAGACCAGCTTCCTTGATACTGTCAGTGCTTATCAGAATATCAGTTTTATTTTTATATAAATAAACATTTGAACTAGTCAAGTTTTCTGACCACAAACCATAACAATGTGTTGTTTTTCTATGATAATAATAATAATAATAATAATAATAATAATAATAATAATAATAATAATAATAATAATAATAATAATAATAATAATAATAATAATAATAATAATAATAATAATAATAATAATAATAATAATAATAATAATAATAATAATAATAATAATAATAATAATAATCATCATAATCATAATAATAATTAATAAATACCTCAGTGCTTTTTTTTATAAGCATCTGAACAAGCAATTGTTGCATACATTCAAATGTGGAGAATTCCATGCAGTGGGTTCAAAGTCACATGGTTTATTGTGAAGATCAGCAAAGAGCTGTTTAGCACAAAGTGATAATTTAGTTCAGTTAAAGAGAAAATAATGGACAGGAATAAATATGTAAGTAAAAACTATCAACTGACATATAAACATTATTACTAAACTCTTTCTTTTTTTGCTGGTTTGTTGTTTTTTTTTTTGTTTTTTTAATATACTGGATAAAAAAAAACCCTGCATAATGCAGTCACCAAAGAAGAGGTCTTTTTTTGACAGTGTCTGTTTTACAGAGGTTGTACTATATTGGAAAAATTCCAGATACTACAAATTTGGACTAATAACAAGTGGATTGCTAATACAGTGACTGCTGTAGCAGATTTAATTGTGCAGTAAATGAACAAAGTAGTGACTAGATATAAAAAAGTAGTCAGTGAATAGAAGCAAATAAGATAAAATTGAAAAACAAGCCAAATATTTAAAAGTGAAACATTTAAAAATAAAAGAACAATACAGGAAATTATTAAAAAAATAATAATAATAAAAAAAAAAAAAAAATGAAAAAAAAAAAAAAAAAGAAAGGTTAATAAAATAACTAAATAAATTAATTAATAAAAGTTTGATCTCCATGACAACAAGAAAATTTGTGTCTATGTTACTCTATCATGCAGGAAGTTTTATCTAATATTAATTCACAAACTCACACACACAAATACAGACACACACACACACACACACAATAATACATAATAATAACACACACACATACACAACAATAATAATAATAATACATAACACACACAATGCAACACACAAACAAACACAACAACAACACACAAATGTACATAACACACACACACACACACAAGTAAGAATAAACACACACTGTTAACACACACACACACACACACACACACAGTGACACACAAACACACACAGAACACATTTTTAAAACACACACACACACACACAGGAAAGGTGGACACACACACACAAACACACACATTCACATCACACAAACACACACACACACACACTTCACAACACACAAACACACACACTTTCACACACACAAACTGAAAACACACACACACACACAAAACACACACAACACACACACACACACAAACATTTTCACACACACACACACACACACACACACACACACACACCACTCACACACACACACATCACACACACACACACACACACAAACACACACAAACACACACACACACACACACACACACACACACACTCACACACAAACACACACATTCTCACACACACACAAATACACAAAACACACAAACACACACACACACACACACACACACACACACACACACACACATGATGATGTCACACACACACAGACAAACAAACACACTTGATCATGATGACACAAACACACACACACTTCATCACACATGACAAACACAACTTACACTTACATGATGATGTTTAAGACAACACTTACACACACATCATGATGATGTTTAAGACAAGACTACTTACACTTGATCATGATGATGTTTAAGACAAGGCTACTTACACTTGATCATGATGATGTTTAAGACAAGGCTACTTACACTTGATCATGATGATGTTTAAGACAAGGCTACTTACACTTGATCATGATGATGTTTAAGACAAGGCTACTTACACTTGATCATGATGATGTTTAAGACAAGGCTACTTACACTTGATCATGATGATGTTTAAGACAAGGCTACTTACACTTGATCATGATGATGTTTAAGACAAGGCTACTTACACTTGATCATGATGATGTAGATGTAGATGGAGCAGATTGGAGGCTGTGGCAGTCACTCTCCACTCTCCAGGAAATGGAGAACTTCGTGGATGTTGTCGTATCGTGTTTGAGCAAACATAAACAGTTCCCACACAGTAACTCCTGAACAACAACAACAAAAAAATTATTTAAAAAAATTAGTCACCTCCATCAGTTTCAAATCTGTTTACATTCTGCATCAGTGAAATATCATTACAAAGCAAGACTAGAAAAATTAAGATTCAGTATATCGATAATGAACCTATAATATTAATTTTCATACTTTATTTTATTATTATTAAAAATTAGTATTAAAAAATATTAATTTCAAAATGACTCAAAGTAAGAGAAATGTATTTAGACTGTTTGCCCTTCTAAGTACACTTTATGATATATATTTTTCATTTTACAAGCAGGGTGTTAAAACTGATGAATCTTACATCTATATCATATTCAAATGTCATTTCTGCATAAAAATTATAAAAAGAAGGTTATACCATAACTCCAGACATCAGTTTTGTGTGTGAATATTCTGTCCAGAGGTAACCACTTGATTGGCATCTGAAACAGTGAAAAAGAATAAAATCTAGTTTTTCATACATTTTCCAGTTTATAGCATAATATCTCAAATTTAATCTTTTCGAAATTTCAGCACATCAATGTTCCCAGTTAATAAACAAACAGAATTAAGACTATTCCAAGTTTAAGTTTGTAAGTTCCCTATTAATAAGAAAATTCAATTTCAACTATTCAGAATTTCAGTTCTTCAATGTTCCCTATTAATAAAAAAACAGAATTTAAACGTCAATATTTAAAATCTGAATGTGAACCAATTTATCTGTGTTTTTGATTAGTAAGAAATGTGAATTACTACTGTTCCACTCACTTTTCCACCACCAGCTTAGTACTCTTCCTCAATGTAATCAAGAAGTTTAGCTAATCCAAAATCTGTGATCTTCACCTGATTCGTGGTTTGTACTGTACAAAGATAAAATTAATAAAACAAACATAATGTCAAAATTTTATTCACAATTTCAGTGTGATTATTATTATTATTATTATTATTATAGTTATTACCATTATTATAACTATTATTAGTACTTTTATTATGTTTATTATTATTATTACTACTACTACTATTATTATTTATTATTACTATTATTATTATTATTGTTATTATTATTATTACTTGTTATTACTACTACTACTACTACTACTACTACTACTACTACTACTACTACTATTATTTATTATTTTATTATTGTTGCATAAAATTGTTATAAGTACTATTATTTGAAATCTTGAAAATGTATTTTTATTTATTTATTTATTTATTGTTTTGTAAAGCTGACTAACAAAGATTCTAATTAACCTTTAAAAGGGAAAAATAAATTTTTTTTTTTAAATAGAGGAAGAAAAACAACTACTTTCTATTGGATCTAGAAAACTACACCAAAAATAAAAATGTGAAAACAAAACTTTATTAAAATACTTAGTTGACAAAGAATGCTCACCAAGTACATTTTTAGCAGCTAGATCTCTATGGACAATTCCCCTTTCCTCTAAATAAATCATTCCCTGAAAACAACACAGTTTACATATGTGTGTTTGTGATTAAACATGTGTTTGTATGTCTCAGTGTGCATGTTTGTTTGTATCTGTGTTGTGTGTGTGTGTGTGTTGTGTTATATGTGTGTTGTGTGTGTTTGTGTGTAGTGTGTGTGTTGTGTGTATATGTGTGTGTGTGTGTGTATATGTTTTTGTAATATGGGTGTGTGTATGTGTGTGGGTATGGGTGTGTATGTGTGTGTGTGTGTGTATATGGATGTATATGTGTATGTGTGTGTGTGTGTGTGTATGTGTGTGTGTGTGTGTGTGTGTGTATGTGTGTGTATGTGTGTGTGTGTGGGTGTGTGTGTGTGTGTGTGTGTGTGTGTGTATGTGTGTGTGTATGTGTGTATGTGTGTATATGGGGTATGTGTGTGTATGTATGGGTATGTGTGTGTGTGTGTATGGGTGTGTGTGGGTATGTGTGTGTGTGTGTGTGTATGTATGTGTATGTATGTGTGTGTGTGTGTGTGTGTGTGTGTGTGTGTGTGTGGTGTGTATATTTGACAACACTCACACTGGCTATCTGAGTACATCAGTTGAGGAGGACTTTAGATCCAATGAGGTCTTTGTTTTTTCTCACGAGAACACAGCCAAGTGACATCAGCTGAGTGATCAACATCATCTGTGCCGTCATGCACACTGCGAGGATTCTGACACAACAAGGATGCTTCACTGACACCATCACCCATGTCTCCTCCAACAGCTCCTTGATGTGGTTAGGAGTCCCATCCTGTAACTCTTTAATAGCTACTGGAATCTCAACATTTTCTCCTTCTGGTATCCAGTATCCCTGGTTAATAATAATAATAGTAACAACAACAACAACAACAACAATAATAATAATATAGTAATGATAATAATAATAACAATAATAATGACAGTAATAATAGTAATGATAATAATAGTATAATAATAAAAGTGAAAGTAATACTAATAACAATAATAATAATAGTAGTAATAATTGTACTAGTAGCATTAGTAGCAACAGTAATGATACCAAAAGTAATAATATAAGTAGTAGTTGTGATAGTAGCTGAAGTTGTAGTAGTATTTTTAGTAGTAACATTATAACATTTAACATCCATCAGCTTGTGGTTGGAGGTAGATAAAGATGTGTAATTTTATTCTCACCTTATATACCGTTCCAAATACTCCAGAGCCAACAATTCCTCCTTGTTTCAGTTCAGATTCTTTTACCAGTCTAAGCTGGGTGGGGTCAGGTTTAACTGTCAGGGGCTGAAATAAAAACATTTATTTATAGATGTGTGTGTGTCTTTACCATCCTGCGCCATGCATTTGTATCAGATTAAGAACCACTGGCTAACAAACTTTTATAATTTTGTACATAAAAGAATCATTTGAATGTGATATGACTGAAGGACAATTGTTTAGGTAAATATATAATATAAACATATTACATAAAAAAGTTACTGCACACAGAAATGTGAATAAAATATCTATCATGTATATATCTGTCTATAAAACAGGTAAGTGTGTGTTTAACATCAGATCAGTCTGATAAAAGAAACTCACCTCAGTTTCTTCATGACCAGACATCTTAGCTCTGATTGCCTCAGTCTTCCTCTTCACCTTTGCTCTCTTGTGTCAGTGATATCGAAATTCAGCCACAGTACACCCGATCAGAAACAAACCCCTATAACTGAGATTATTACAGTTTTCTTCTTTTCATCACTGTGAAAATAAAACAAAACATTCAGAAAATCTGAAACTATGTAAAATGAAAATAATAACAATAACAATAATAATAATAATAATAATAATAATAAATAATAATAATAAAATAAGAAGAAGAAGAAGAAGAAGAAGAAGAAGAAGAAGAAGAAGAAGAAGAAGAAGAAGAAGAACAACAACAACAACAACAACAACAATAAAAATAAAATGAAAATAATTCCTCATGTAAAAGCTGGTAACATATTTTCCAAACCCCAGAGCTCCACAGCTGATTTATCAAAGGCTGTTTATGAGAAGGTTCACATAAAACAGTCCTTCCTGCTGATCAGTAAAAACAGACCATGTGTCAGATGGTTTCTACTCTCTCTTATCAGCATCATACCACAATCACAGGCTTAATATTTAATACTTCAGTCTTCTCAGTGAATCACTCATTTCACTCACTGAGCAATTTGACATTCAACATTGAATTATCTTGTTAATTAACTATCTATGTTTTCTGTTAATATTTTAATTATGACTGCTGTTGAGTTAAATCCTATGTTAATGAATACCCAGTCAGATTTATAATTATCTTAGTTAATAACTTAATGGGAATATAAATATCTCAGTTAATTTAGTTTGTTGTTACTCAAGTTAATTAACTCAGTTAATAAGGTTAATCATGTTATTTAGTTAACTGACTAAGATAATAAATTAACTGTTTCAGTTGTAAAAGTTAATTAACTCAGTTAAAAAGGTGTCACAGGGCCCACACATTTAAACATCTTGTATGTTTTACTAAGGCTCAGTCTAGGGTAACAAGGTGCTTTAATGGCCACCTAACAGGGAAGATAAACACTAAATTGACAGCAATCTATATAAATCAGTACGTAAATGTATCCACTAGACAAATAAACAGAACACAGGTTGAGGTACAAGTTAATTATTTAATTAAGATATACAGGTGACTTGATAATAATACATTATACAATCCTAAAACATAGGTTTAAGTAATTTAGATTAATGATACGAGAAAGGTCATATGGGGAACCAAGACAAAATAAGATTCTGCACAGAGGACACAGTAAAACATTAAATGTTACTGACACAGTTTAATCACACAGGACACCCTATCAAAACAAGAACAGACAACTGCTTACCATACTCGTCTGTAAAGACGACGTCTTTCAAAAACTTTGGTTTCCCCTCCTGACTGAACTGAGATAATTAACTTTTCCTTCTCTGCTTAATCTCCAAGTGACGCACTTTTATAACAACACCATGGAGTTGAAAAATTGGTGGCACAAATAAAAAGCGCTGATGTGATTGTGGTTACAATTTGTTAAGAAATTTCAATTCAGTGACATATGGCTAATCATGTTATTTAGTTAACTAAGATAATCAATTCAGTTGTTTCAGTTATAACAGTTAATTATCTCAGTTATTAAGTTAATCAACTCAGTTAATTTTCACACACACACACACACACACAGATTGATAAGGAAAATACAGATTGAAGAGAGAGTGTTAAGTAGAATGAGGGTGATAAAGATGGGTAAAGAAAGAAATCAGAAAATAAAAACAAAGAGCTATTTACAGATAGAATATGCAGAAGGTAAGATATGGACAGAGAGAGAGAGAGAGAGAGAGAGAGAGAGAGAGAGAGAGAGAGAGAGAGAGAGAGAGAGAGAGAGAGAGAGAGAGAGAGAGAGAGAGAGAGAGAGAGAGAGAGAGAGAGAGAGAGAGAGAGAAAAAGAGAATAGTCATTTAAAATTTATAAAATTCAAAAAAAAATGTTTACTTTAATAAAAAAAAATTACCTGAAGTAAGTTTAACTAAATTGTCAATGACAGATACACAAAGATCAGGATTATTTCCAATGTCCACATCTTTCAAAGAAAGGAGTTTTGCATGGAAACATTCTACCAGAAACTCCAACAGCTGGTTGGTTAAACAACTGCAGTTCAGACTTAATTCCTGTACAGAACTTGTGTCCAATTTGGATTCTGGAATACCTGAAATAAATAAATAAAAAACAGTATTAAGAAACTTGGCATCAGTAGATATCAAATTTAACCATCCAAAAAAAAAAAAAAAAAAAAGCTCAGAAAATATGATAAGTTTCATATCAGTGAATCAAATTAAACTCTTAGCTCTGAAAATAAATAAATCAAAATAAATAAATAAATAAATATAATATGATAGAAGTTTCATATCAGTTGATATCAAATTAAACCACTATAAATAAATAAATAAATAAATAAATAAATAAAGTTAATAAAAGTCAAAAAAAATATAATGAAAAATAAAAAATATATATTTAAAAATATATAATGTAAAAAAATGTAGTTAGTAGACAACATCATAATGTTTTTGGTTAGTAGCAATAGTAACAGCAGCAGCAGTAGTTGTTGTAGTTGCTGTAGTAGTTGTAGTAATACTAGCAATAGAACTAGTAGTAACATTGGTACTGTTGGTTATAGCAGTTGACTCAGCAGTAGTTGTAGTAGTAGTAGTAGTAGTTAGTAGTAGTAGTTAGTAGTAGTAATACTAGCAATAGAACTAGTAGTAACATTGGTACTGTTGGTTATAGCAGTTGACTCAGACTCAGCAGTAGTAGTAGTAGTAGTAGTAGTAGTAGTAGTTAGTAGTAGTTGTAGTAATACTAGCAATAGAACTAGTAGTAACATTGGTACTGTTGGTTATAGCAGTTGACTCAGCAGTAGTAGTTGTGTAGTAGTAGTAGTTGTAGTAGTTGTAGTAATACTAGCAATAGAACTAGTAGTAACATTGGTACTGTTGGTTATAGCAGTTGACTCAGTAGTAGTAGTAGTAGTAGTAGTAGTAGTAGTAGTAGTAGTAGTAGTAGTAGTAGTAGTAGTAGTAGTAGTAGTGCTAGTAGTAGTAGTAGTAGTAGTAGTAGTAGTAGCAGCAGTAGTAGTAGTAGTAGTAGTTAGTAGTAGTAGTAGTAGTAATAGTAAGTAGTGGTAATAGTAGTAGTAGTAGTAGTAGTAACAGTACTAGTAATAGTACTAGTGGTAATAGTTGTAGTATTAGTAGTAACAGTACTAGTAATAGTACTAGTGGTAATAGTTGTAGTATTAGTAGTTCTAGTAATAGTAGTAGTAGTGGTAGTAGTAGTAATTAGTAGTAGTAGTAAGTAGTAGTAGTAGTAGTAGTAGTACAAGTAGTAGTAGTAGTATAGTTCTAGTAGTATAGTAGTAAAGTAGTAGTAGTAGTAGTAGTAGTAATATAGTAGAGTAGTAGTAGTAGTAGTAGTAGTAGTAGTAGTAGTAGTAGTAGTAGTAGTAGTAGTAGTAGTAGTAGTAGTAGTAGTAGTAGTAGTAGTAATAAGTGCAGTTAGTACTAGTAGTAGTAGTAGTAGTAGTAGTAGTAGTAGTAGTAAAATAGTAGTAAATAGTAAATAGTAGTGTAGTAGTAGAACTAGTAGTATAGTAGTAGTAGTAGTAGTAGTAGTAGTAGTAGTAAATACAATAAGAGGAGTTAGTAAATAACTGCAGACACCAGTAGTAGTAGTAGTAGTAGTAGTAGTAGTAGTAGTAGTAAATACAATAAGAGGAGGTAGTAAATAACTGCAGACACCACAGTAGTAGTAGTAGTAGTAGTAGTAGTAGTAGTAGTAGAAAAAGTAGTAGTAGTAGTAGTAGTAGTAGTAGAAAAAATAATGTGTAGAAATAGCAGTAACAGACATAGTGGTAAATAGATATATAGTAGTTGTTGCTAACAGATTTAGTGTGTTGAAAGTCACTGTTAGTAACTATTTTTTCAGTAGTAGGATAACAGTAGTAACAGTGGTAATAGCAGAAGTAGCAGTATTAGTAGCTAACTGATAATACTGGACAATAATAATAACAATAACAATAACAAAATAATAATAACAAAATAATAATAACAATAATAATAATAATAATAATAATAATAATAATAATAATAATAATAATAATAATAATAATAATAATAACAATAACAATAATAATAATAATAATAACAATAATAATAATAATAACAATAATAATAACAATAATAATAATAAGAAGAAGAAGAAGAAGAAAAGAAGAAGAAGATGAAGAAGAAGAGAAAACAAGAATTTGTTTTTCACAATTATACATATATATAAATATAAAAATAATTTCTTGTTCTTTGTTATTTTATTATTATTATTATTATTATTATTATTATTACTACCACTACTATTATTATCATTATAAAACATTTTATAACAGTTATAACTAAGATTACTCACAGCACTCTCAGTGTCTGTTTTGTTGGTGGTGAGGCTAAGGAAGATCACTGTTGTGTTAGAACACATTGCCAAACACACAGCTCGGAAAGCCTGGATTCCAAAACTGTTTCCTGATAAATTTAAAACCTAGTTAAAAAATAAGTAAATAAACAAAAATAAAGGTGTTAATAATTAATGAAAATATAGAATACTAAATTATTCAGTAGGTTGTAATATTAAATAAAATAATGAAAAGATTAATAATAATGAATGTAAATATCCAATATTATGTAATTCAGTATGATTATATTTTAAATAAATCAAAAAATAATAAGAAAATAAATAAATAAATAAATAAATCAATGATAGACAGTACATACATTAGATCACAGACAGAAGATAGATAGAAAGATTCATAAATAAATAAAAATAAATAAAATAAAAATAATCAACTGTCTACTAAAACTTGTTTATCGATCATTTTTATAAATTAAAACTATAAATTTAGAATTATTTAAAAAACTGATTCTTAAGCTATTTATGTTCAGAATTATCAAAAGAGAACTTAAAGATAGATTATCTAAAATATTTTCTTTCTTTGTTATACTTCAAAAATATTACAATGTTAAAAACATAAAGAAAAGAAAGAAAGAAAAAACAAAGAAACTTGCTAATTAGGAACAAATAAGAAATGATGTAAAGACAGAGACTGACATACAGAAGGACAAACAGAAAAGTATTTAGTAAGTAGAGACATAGGTATAGACAGATTCTCAGAAAGACAAACATATTTATCTGAACATTTTCAAGGAAAGAAATACACACAGACAAACAGAAAAGTATTTAGTAAGTAGAGACATAGGTTATATAGACAGATTCTCAGAAAGACAAACATATTTATCTGAACATTTTCAAGGAAAGAAATACACACAGACAAACAGAAAAGCAGAGAGAGATAGAAATAAAGTAAATAAATAGGGAGGCAGACAGAAAGACAAACAGACAGACAGACTAAGACATATTTACAGACATAATTACCTGAATATTTTTTAAAGATTTTAAATTCTGACTGAGTGGATGAGACTAAGTGGTAAAGCTTGTGGCAGTTTAAGTCTTGGTCTGGCTGCTTTCAACAAAAACTCACAAGAAGATTAGTCAGTCGAATCACATGATCAGCTTTTCATTTTCGATGATGTGAAACCCATGTCACTTCTGTGGAAATAACAAAATAGAAAAAATATATATATTAACAGAGGGCAGACCTTGAAATCAAGAGAAAACATGGTTGCAAATATAAATACAACTGTCATAAAATATTTTTTTCAAAATGATTGGTAACTTTTAAATACACTAACAGTATCAAATACAACACCACGTCTACTTGTGTCAGCTATTTTTACGAAACGATTTGACATAACTTTTTGGTTTGGCGATGTTTGTGTACGATTCGACTAATTATAGTAAGATTCAGAACCAACCAGCCCAATTTCCCCGACCTTATTTCAGTAGGGACCTTTTTTCTTCTTTTTTGTTTTCTTCTATTTTTAACGCCACCTAAAACTGATAGAAAGCCTAGAGGCAGAGACTGTGTAAAGTATCTTACTATTTCCTAGCAACGCATCCCTTTCAAAAAGATAACGTAGGAAAGAGAAATATTTCTTGTGTTAAAATAAAAAATAAATAAATAAATAAATAAATAAAAAATCAGTGGAACTGAATATTAATGTGAGAGCCGTCACCAGATCCTGTTTTTCTGTCCATCCACTCGTTAGCTCACGAAGTCACGAAGTGATCTCGCAGATTATCCAATACCAGAGTACTCGATATTTGCAACACACATTATGAAACAAGCTTTGTGTGTTAAACCCCTGTACACTGCTCTTCTCTTATCAAAACAAATGCACCTTATCGCTGCACCTCAGTAAATTCTGTTGCGTAGCTCATAAAATATTATCACTTCAGCGGAGCACTTTCTACACTTCTCAGTAAACATGGATAGATGAGTGGTTGGATTAGAGATGATGTGAACTGACAGATGGATGGAAGGACAGATAGATGATACAGTAAAGGTAATGTTGTTTATTCTATACACTTTGTGAGGAGTCTACCGTTACGAGAACATTCTCATGACTATTTCGAGGCTTGGTCCTGAAAATCATAGTGAATAAAGACTCCACAAGAAACTGTCTCATGAGACACCTCGCCAGTTGAAACCAGACAGAACTGCACCACACACACACACACACACACACACACACACACACACACACACACACACACACACACACACACACACACACACACACACACACACACACGGCCATCATGTTAATTCACTGTTTGTAGATGTACTGAAAATATCAGTGTATCAATAAATCTCTTGATGTGAATGTCTCAGCTCGATGTCTCTGTGTTTTTGTTAAATCACACAACTCATATTGAATATAAAATTCAGTTGTTGAGTGAATGTATCTCCTAACATCTCCTAATACTCCCTCTGTATACAAATCTTCTATTTTATGTATGAGAGAGAGAGAGAGAGAGAGAGAGAGAGAGAGAGAGAGAGAGAGAGAGAGAGAGAGAGAGAGAGAGAGAGAGAGAGAGAGAGAGAGAGAGAGAGAGAGAGAGAGAGAGAGAGAGAGCAGAATTACATGTTGAAAACATTGAAACAAATAAAGGAGTAACTCTTCGTTGCTACTACTACAGGTATCAGACCAGAAATCCACAATTTGTTTCCCTGACGCTATTTTCACAGTTCACGTGGGAGTGTTGTCCTCACCAGACAGGAACTGCTCTTTCAATCCACGTGGCGTTCATTCACTCGCCGCATGTGTCGAATAGCCACAGTTGTGTATCGTCAGTTTTCTTTAATTTTAAAATGTCTAATTATTTAGATGCCTTGGTACCAGAAAACCAGAAAAATCAGTCAGGAATGCCTCAGGCCCCAAGGAGTCTGGATAACTGGTCCGGTACCTGTATTATTATTATTATTATTATTATTATTATTATTATTACTACTACTACTACTACTACTACTACTACTACTACTACTACTACTATATTAAACAGACACATAGACAGACCAGAAGCAGAGAGTCAAAAGTGTTTCCATCAACATCGGCTTCCATCTCAAAAGCAACATCTGCCTGGAAAGAAGATGAAAATTTTGCTTAAATCCATCAGAAAAAAAAAAAAAAAAAACCAGCAACAGTGCTCAAAATTAAATATCACCAACATCTTCATTACAAACAAGAAAGAAAAACCCAAAAAAAAAGAAAAAAAAAAAAGGAAAAAGAAGAAAAGAACTAAAATGATATTGAACAAATAAAATAAGAAGTACACCGATGGTAATGATGACATTAATAATAATAATAACAATAACAATAACAATAATAATAATAACAATAATAATAACAATAACAATAACAATAACAATAATAATAACAATAACAATAACAATAATAATAAAACAACCAAATCAGTTCTGTCATAATCCAAAATTTGTTTTGCAATGTCATGTATTATTTTTCAGGGCTGAGCTTTACTGAAGTATAATTTCAGAATGTTAATGATACAGAATAAAACTGATTGTCTGGAAAAAAGTTTCAGTGATTGTGAAGCAAAATGTAAATCTCTCTCTCAAGTTTAGATTCTTTTCATTCGAAAGGAAAAACAAACACTAACCTCAAACACGGACTTCAATTCAAACAGTTTTCTATTTCAGAATATGAAAATATTAACTTGAATTTGCTTTTCACATCTCTCATGTAGACGACTGTGGTGCACCAACTAGTGAGGACGACAGTGGTGCAGTGTTGCTCACAGCATCACACAGAACTGCGGCACTGACCTGCAGTCAGCTTCATCACACAGAACTGCGGCACTGACCTGCAGTCGGTTTCTTACCAGTATGGATGCTGAATAATTCTTCGTTACTGTGAGTTGCCATCTTCATTTTTATATTCTCATTTTTAGAAAATTCATTCCATACAGACTTCGCATTTAAACTTTTTCTCTCTGCTATAAATTCCTATTTTTCTTATTTCATGGAATTATTTTACTCACTTCACATTTTATCCAGGGTTGTGATTCTTCTTATTTATTTCTGAAAAAAATAATAAAGTAACTAGTTAAAGCAGTGGAGGATATGCAATATTTAAACTGATGTATTTTATTCAAGTAGATAATTTTATACAACAGATTTTATTTAATTATAAATTTAATACATTTTTGCACCCTACATTTTCCAAATCACGTTTTCTTTCAATTTTCGAGTAAGACAAGAAGAAAATTTGTCATCTTTCTCATTTTGATTATACATAAATGATGTAGTATCGTCTTCAGGTACGAAAAGTAACACGTGTATTTATGAAAAACGTTAATATACATTAAGTTATCTATGTGATTTTATGCTTATATAGCACTGAAAAAAAAAAAAAAAAAAAAAAAAAAAACACACACACACACACAAAAACCTTTTGATTTATATCATCAGCTAGATTTGTTTGAAATATATTGGGAAACCTGAAAGTTATTGGTTTTCAAAAGGCACTTTCAGAATTGTTTCCCTAAGACTGATGTATAATAATAAAGAAAGAGAAATTGTTACTCCAGTCAAATACTTGGAATTGATTTCATTAGTTCTGAATCCTTCATAAATACCAAGAAAGATTCAATGAAGCTCAACAGTTTTCTGCACTAAAACAAGATATCGAGAAATTAGTTTATAAATTGACTGTCAGATTTGAATGACAACATTATAAAACATATATTAATGTATGGATGTGAAATTATGGGATTTTAGTAACTTAATATATCTGAGAAAAAACATTCATCTCAAGTTTTGCAAATACATAAAAAAAAAAAACGCATAAAATAAAATTAATAATACTAACCAAAAAAAAATGACTTCCTGGAAGATTTGTCACAGTTGTTTTTTCAGTGCAGTCATCAAAAATACTGTAGAAGTAAGGATTTATTAAATGTATCAGTTAATGTCCATGCCTTAATGGAAATAAGAATTTTAATTAATATTAATTATTCAGCTGTAATATCGTACTGCACATTCTCAATATTGCTGTTTGTACGTGACTATAGAACTGCATGTCATAACTGACAGTAAAAGACATTACTGAATGTACGTAACTATGTGCTTCCTTAGTGCTCTGCACTAACCTGCGTCTGTTATCTATTTACCATTTGCTATTCGACATTGTTTACTTATTGTAATTTTACCTATTTGATTCACTCAGTAAGTAATATAACTACATATCACTCAGTATCCATGAATTGCAGAGCACATGTTTATCTATCTACTAAGCAAACAACCTAACACTAGTTAGTTCTTTCAGTGTTAGTAGTAGTCAGTAATTTTAGTGATAGTAATATTTGTAGTCCTAATAGTAGTTAGTAGTAGTTGGTATTTGTAGTGGTAGTAATTACTAACAGTATTTGAAGTCGTCATAATGAAGGTGGTCTTAGCACTTCTGATGTAGCAGTAATAAAACGTTAGTTAAAATTAAAGAATAAAAACACTGAAATGAGTTTTCATTTCTTTTCTCTTTTATTTGACAAATTATCACTTCTGTATTCAGGTTTCATACCAAAATTGATTTTTATCTGACATACCAGTTGAATAAATGAGTTAATGTCAACTAATAATTATTTTATTTATAAGAAGGTCAGTGGTCCACTGAGATAAAGATATTCAATCTAAGCAAGTACAAAGCTAAGAAACATTTGTTTCTGCTTCACTTATCACACCTGCAGCATTAATTCTTTTCAGATTCAAGATTGTATACATTTTACTGCCCCTAATTAGCACTTACAACATCTATGAAGACAAGACAAGACTGCAATGCAAGCAGTATTGATAACACATAAAAAGAACCTAATTTAAACAGTATTTTCTGTAGTGACACAAAACATATTAATTTTTATTTAACCCAGAAGACTGATTCTCTCAATGACAAGTTTATACAAAAGTGAAGTCTTTTTTGTACCAGAAAATAAATGTTGAAATGTTATTATATTTGGTCTAAGTCTATAATAGTGTGGTATATATTTACTTCTCTCAAAAGAGAAAAATGTACACTCAAAAATATAGTGGAACTCATCACCAATATCAGAATTACATAAAAGCTATATTATGTCTTCCCTTTCAATATTAAACCATCTACCAGATACCATAGGAAGTTTGATATTACTTGTTCTATATTTACCCTTTCAGTATTAAACCATCTACCAGATACCATAGGAAGTTTGATATTACTGGTTCTATATTTACCCTTTCAGTATTAAACCATCTACCAGATACCATAGGAAGTTTGATATTACTGGTTCTATATTTACCCTTTCAGTATTAAACCATCTACCAGATACCATAGGAAGTTTGATATTACTTGTTCTATATTTACCCTTTCAGTATTAAACCATCTACCAGATACCATAGGAAGTTTGATATTACTGGTTCTATATTTACCCTTTCAGTATTAAACCATCTACCAGATACCATAGGAAGTTTGATATTACTTGTTCTATATTTACCCTTTCAGTATTAAACCATCTACCAGATACCATAGGAAGTTTGATATTACTGGTTCTATATTTACATAATGCTCTAGCATTTTCCACTGGCAGCTGTAAACATAATGTTCTAATTTAAATTCACTGTTAAGAATTGTATAATAAATTCCTTTTCATGAATTTATGTCTATTCCATTTTTGTAACAACTGACTACAACATTCTTTTAACAGCATGTTCTAACCACAAGATCTTCACTTCCACATATAGATATATGTTACATAAACCACATTCATCCAGTATAGCTTTTATACAAGATAATCAAGGATTTGATAAATTATTTATATCAATAAAAATATCTACAGCACACCAGACAATTTAAACTCTTTGCAGTTAACAATATATTTTTATGTATTTGCATATAAAGCCTTTCAGTTATATCTAAATTAATAAAACCCCAGATTTCACATCCATATAATATTTTAGGTTTTACAAACTTGTCTAACAAATGTAAGTGACAGTGAAGTAATAAACTGAATTCTCTACATTTTTTTTTAACATAGCAAACACTGCATCTGAACCTCAGCTGATAAAATCTTTTTTAGTATTCGATGATCCAGATTTACTTAAAATAAGGAATAGGTATTTAACCTCGGTAACAATTTCTACTTCCATATTATTAGATATAAATCTAAATGTATTTGTTTTTAGATTGCCTCTGGGAAACAATCTTAATTTTTAAGTAGAACTACTCACTGCACAACTGCTCACCAGTAAAGTGATAAACTTCACAACAGTAGTGATAATCTCTTAAACAATAAAATAGGATCTGCTAAAATCAATACAACATTTTTCTTTCTTTTGGTTTATCTTAGAAATATAAAGTGTTCTAAAAACAAGATATTAACAGATTTCTAAATATACTATACTTGGTTCCTGTATTCCAAAACCACTTTTTCCACCAAATGTTGCATATATGTATATATATATATATATATAGATAGAGAAAGAGAAGATCCTATTATAAACTTACATATATAATTTAAACATATTACCTATGTATATAACTTCAGCTTAATTCTGTCAGACCGTTCCAACATTTATAGTTTGTGTCATAGTCACTGTACAGAATTTAAATAAAGGAAGTGATCAAACAGCTGACATGTCAGTTATTTAGATGGTGGGTTGTAAAACTGACAGGTTCTCTCATTATCTTGTTTTCACTGGTAATTAACTGAAATCCTGTACAACAATTACTATGTCCATATTATTAGATATAAATCTAAAAGTATTTGTTTTTTCTCACTGCACAACTAATCACAAGTAAAGTGATAAACTTGATAAAAGTGGTGATAATCTCTTAACAATAAACTAGGATATCCTGCACATGTCAAATTAAAACTATTACTATCTTAATTTGTTCATGTTGTTTATCATGACTAAAAAATACTAATAACATAACCAAAAAGATTTCACTTTCAAACCTACATTAATTTTCTTTCTTAAAATATGTCATTCTGAATATGTTCTTTCATTTTAATGTTATATTTGAAACAGCAGTAATTCTCACAGCTTCACTAGAAGGAAATCTAGGAAATACAAGAACTGAGGCAAGCAATCTTATCTGTACTATTACCAAGCAATTACACTATCAAGATGTTTGACAATATTATTTACATCCATCACTAACAAAGAACTGAAAGTATTGTCTGGTCAAATTGAATCAGTATTGTTGTTTTCGAGAAGGATCCTATATAAAATATGATTTCTATTAATTTACTAAAAGGAAATAAGAAAAATATGTACCATGCTTTAACTATTTTGAAGGAACATTTGATTCAGGTATGAAACTTGTAAAGATATCCAGTAAGACAAATTCTTGTGTAAGACTTTTATCATCTTAATGTACATCAAGCTATTTGCATTGTTAATTATTAAATACAGAAATTATAACTCAAGCTAAATACCTTGAACTTGTCTTAAGTAAGTCTGGTTCCTTTGTAAATATCAAGAAAGATTCACTTTGTTGAACTTCAAAGACTGTTTCCTATACTGAGAAAAGAAAAAGGTAGAGAATTTAATTTATGAACTGATATTTATTGTGATAAGATTGTAAATATATATATTACTGTATGGATGTCATCACATTACAAATGCTAGATCACATTTATCTTTTTGTTTTACAAAATGTATACTAGATGAATGTGACATGTGTAACATATATTCATGTACCAAAGTATGGTCAAAACTTGCTGTTAAAACAATATTATGCGATCGATTGTTACAAATATGGAATAATGATACATTTAAGTGATTTAAAGTGTTAAGCTACAGCCATGCACTAAATAAAAACAACAGTTACAATGTTTCCACTGGACTAGTTTATGCAGTCGACGTTTATTCTTGAACAAATGTTTCTATTTATTGCCATTTGAAAATTGTTTTATTAGTTCCATACTGCATTTAAGTAATAATAAAAATACGGCTATCGTTGAAACGATTATAGGTGCACAACGTAAACAAAGAATGCCTCGTCACTATTTAACACAAAACGAACTAACTTGATGTTTTGCGAATTTATACATTTATAGCAAATGTCTTGTAGATTGATTACCTGATTGGGCGTTTATTTATTTATTTCCTTCCATTCATTTCCAAAATACACATGAAACATGTCTCGTGCTATCACCAATTCCGTGGTTTATCTCCCCCTTGCTAAGCTTTGTACTGAATTAGTTTTCCTTCAAAATAAAGCGCGCACTCTAATATCAAAATGAACGATATTATTTCATTACACGGCTATGACCAGACGCATTCATCGGAACGGCAACAAAAACAAACCAGGCGGATTAAACCGAATATTTCTCTTTGGTTTCAGTTATATTCATATAGTTTTTATTACCGTTATTTATTTTCGTATGCGGATATTTTAATTTTAATTTTATTATTATTATTATTGTAAAAGAAACTTTCAGGGGACGTAACTCCCATTCTCCTTCAGATTTTAACTATGCACTTCTTCAATTAAATTTAACATCACTTTTCCATCGGTCACAGGACAAATCCAATAACGTCAGTGTACAGTATAATAAGGTCAGAGATAAATCCTATCTACGTAAAGACTACGTGGCCGGAGACAACTCCGTGCTAACTATCGTATTAGTTTACACTGAAACACTGATTAGTTTGTAGAGATCATCTGAGAATAAAAGTCATTAATGTAATATTTTATTATGTGTCTCTATTCATTTATCCTTTCATTCATCTATCTTTTTACACATCCAGTGTCTTTGTGAGTGTTTATGTGTGTGTGTGTGTATGTGTGTGTGTGTGTGTGTGTATGTATGTATGTATGTGTATGTATGTATGTATGTGTGTGTGTGTATGTGTATGTGTGTGTGTGTGTATGTGTGTATGTGTATGTGTGTTATGTATGTGTGTGTGTGTGTGTGTGTGTGTGTGTAAACGAACCAACTCCTGGCCTGTCATTATCATTTTATTTATTTATTTATTTATTTTTCTTTATTTGTTTTTATTTATTTATTTATTTATTTATTTATTTATTTATTTATTTATACATTTATTCATTTTTTATTTTATTTATTTATTTATTTATATACAAATAAGCAGACTGGACAAGTGCAGGAGTCTGTTTCAATCACAGGTGACAACATTTGTGACAAACTGGAAGTTTCAGCTTGATGTGATTGTGAGAAAAAAAAGATTCTTTGTGCTTAGATTAATCACTGGATTCATGTATACATGTGGAAGTATGGGACTGAAAGATGGATGGATGATGAATAAGAGATATAAATGGATGAAGTAAAATGGTTAGCCTGGTTAGAATAGGGAGGGATGATATATTCACATAATATCCAAATAAAATAACTCACTGGATATTTGGGTATGGGTGTGTGTGTGTGTTCACATTAACATTTATATATAATTTGTGAGAGCTTGTGATTCATTTTTATTTATTTGTTTATCTACAATATCTCTGGCATGTTTTGATAATAATGATAATTTTGATGTGATAATTATAACAGTAAAGATTCAAATTAATAAACAAATAATACAATACTTTCAAATATGAATACATTTTTTTAAATGAACTGTTGTAGTAAAATATCTCAACAGTACCTATTATATTCACATTTACTATAGTATCTACTACACTGTATCTGCTATACCCATAGTATACTACTATATCCCATATCAACTATATTCCATATCTACTAGAGTCATATAAATGATATCCATACTTGATTTCAGAATGTTTGATGCACTTCTTAGTGGTACCTACAGGTGTGATTCCAAGTTATGAACACATACAAGATAAAATTACATCATTTTATTCACCTGTTCATAGGCTCTGCATTTTTTGTACATCTACAGGTGGAACTAAAAATAGACATGGATAAAATTTTGTGCGTGCGTTTTGAAAGAAATATAATCCAAAATGCATGTTTGTTTTTTCTTTAAAATCCAAAATAAGATTACACCTGTTTATTTATTTATTTATTTAATTTTCTTACACTAAACAGTTTAAACTAGACTTTGATTTTTTTTCATTTTATTTTGTTACAACACATTTCAGAATCAGAAAATTCAAATAATCTTATAGACCTTCTAATTAATATACCTATGAATTTATCCATTTAAAAAATTTACTTAATATAATTGTAACAGAAGAAATTATGATTATTAAATACTTTATTTGGGTTAATATGTCAAAATATAAACAAAAATTATCCTCCTAAATAGGAATTTGTTACTCCAGTTTGATAATGCTGGCTAAAAAATTATAATTGAAAACAAAATAATTTACAATATTTATTTCAACAAAAATACTTTTTCATCTGAAAAATATAATTTTTTAGAAAAACTACTAAAAATTTTAAGATTTCTGATTTATCCATAAAAAAACTATAAAAAAAGAATACCAAGACATTTGTTTACAAAAATGTTTTTAAGTTAATATATAATTTGACAGACAAAATAACCTGCAAATTACTAATTAAGTAAATTTCTAATTTCTGATTTTATCTTTTGAAACAACAAATACATGCATATGTAGGTTTACATATTTCCTTCCATTTTATGTTTTATTGGGTAAATCTTTACCACAAGTCT
Source organism: Chrysomallon squamiferum (assembly GCA_012295275.1). Taxonomy (NCBI): domain Eukaryota; kingdom Metazoa; phylum Mollusca; class Gastropoda; order Neomphalida; family Peltospiridae; genus Chrysomallon; species Chrysomallon squamiferum. Next base: position 9,090,381 of record CM022678.1, read on the forward strand.
TGGTATTTAATTATTATTTAATATTTGGATTATATGATTAATTAAAAAAAAAAAAAAAAAAAAATAATAATAATAATAATAATAATAATAATAATAATAATAATAATAATAAAAAATTAAAATGAAATGAAAAAAAAAAATATAAAAAAAAAAAGTCCTTAAAAAATAAACATTATTTTTTTTTTTTTTTTTTTTTTTTTAATGTAAGTAATCAGTAATTTCTATGATCAATCATATTCTCTTTCTTTTCAAATTTATATCATAAGACTTAATGTCATATTTTTTCACCACTGTTTGAAATACACTTTGAAATAAACATCATTTTTTTCCCTATCATGTATTGTCTGAATGTTTTTATTTTTCTCACTCATTAGTATCATTTGAAATATTTGTTCTTGTTTAAGACTGCTGCAGACTTGACTGTACTTGGTGCTGTGTCTGGTCAAAATTTTTTTCTCACTGCTGTGACTGACTGAAAAAAGAGGCAGAACTGAATCCAGCATCTGTTTCATGATTTCTGAATCAGTCTGGCATCAACTATCAAAACTTTGATAGCAAAACTCAAATCTTCATCAAACTTGGCCACAGATTTTCATTTCTGCTTTCACATGTCTGTGCACTGAACTCCATCAAACCATCCTATAAATATAATAATAATAATAATAATAATAATAATAATAATAATAATAAGAAGAAGAAGAAGAAGAAGAAGAAGAAGAAGAAGAAGAAGAAGAAGAAGAAGAACAAGAAGAACAACAACAACAACAACAACAACAACAACAACAACAACAACAACAACAACAACGGTAATAATAGTAGTGAAAATATCTACTGCTTTAATATTAATACTAATAATTTTTATTACAATAAAGCAAACACACTCTATATATATATTTGCTGTTAGGGCTAATTAATTTACTGCTTCTAAACTTACTTATCTATATTGTGCATCAATTTAATTGAAAATATTAAGTAGCTATGGGTTGACTTTTCTTTAAAAATCACTTATTAAGAAATATTAGAAATCTGACTTCCACAGTTACATCAATGACACATGAGAGACAGACTTTCACTGGAATTGTTTCATTCAGGATGATATTTCTACCACCTGAATCAAAGTGTATAATTACTTGTTGTCTACCCTGTCAAGTCTACTATTTCAAGTCAGTGGAACCTCAAGTCTCAGATCCTAGGTTCCTTAGGTTTGTAAATTGTAATCTTTACTGTAGAGGTAATTGTGTACTGTTATCTATCATAATCCATCTGAATTCATTTTATTTATAAACAAACAACTGTGGTTTAATGTCAATCTCTAATCAACAGTAAAACAATGAATTTATGTTGCTATTCATGATCTTCCATGTGACCAGCTAGTGGTAACCAGTCTTCAAATGCAGTACTTGGTCACAACCACAAACCTCTATCAATTAACTGAACAGTGTGAAAAGGAAATGTCTAAAATTGATGTAACTGGAAATATTAGAAGCATTATTTTTGTTTGTGATTCAATTATTCAGACACCTGAGAACAACAATAAAACACTTTCCCTCCCTATACATTGTATTTAAGGGAAACAACTGAAGTCCACTAGCCTATTGCAAAATGTAGTCAAAATGTACTTCTATGTGATAATATAAAACTAAAAACAAATGTAGACTAACTTTAGTAGAAAACAGTGATTATTTCACGTATCACCAGACTGCATGAACCATGTGTGTGTGTGAATACTAACAGTCTGCTGGATTCTGTTACCTGCAACCTGTGGATGAGTCCTTCCATCAACTCTCTACCAGTCAAAGTTTCTCTTGTGACATCTAATGTGTCAAAGTTACACAGAAACTACACTGAGCAGCTCACCAACAGTGACACCTGTAAATATTAAAAGGAAAATAAATTTCAAATTTAAATTCACACACACTCACACACACACACACACACACTCATATACACACACACACACACACACAAACCTCATATACACACACTCACAAACTTGCAACAAAACATTTGTTTTTAGATTCTGCTGTAGAAAACAAACATTTATTTGTGACCACCCAGCACAAAATGGGTTGCTTGTCATAAAGTTCACATTTTATGTTTTTAACTTTTCTAGATGAGCTTTGTCTTAGCAGTGAAAATTATATAAAAATCTAAAATATTGTTCCCAAGATATTAGTGATTGAACATTCTAACTTTCAATAATGAGATTCTTGTAAAACACAATTAAATAATAATGATTATCATTTAAACATTTTCCATACCAACAACTACACCATATAAATAGGATCAGTAAAAAATGTCCTGATGTTTGAAGACAGTATCTGTTTTGTTTTTGTAGAACAGTTTATTTTAATTTTAATATTAATCTTTGACTGAATGTATTAAACTAGAAATACCTGATTAAACAGTAATAATTTAATAGTCATTAAAGAACATAAAAACATAAAATTATAAAATGATATCTTGATTGAGGAGAAAAGACATCACCACTGTTTAAAGTCTTCAGCTGTATTTTCCTCTTTTTATCACACATTAAAACATCTCCTTATACCTAAAATAATCTCATATTAATGCTTCAGCATGAAAATGTTTTGAGAAAATTAAAATGTCTCATATTCATTCCTAAACATGTACAAAATATTTTTTTACTAAAAAAGAAATGTCCTTTGACAAAACAGACTGAAACTAGTCTATTTACAAATTAGCAGCTTGACAGGTTCTTATGGGTGACATGAGTAGCTTCACAGAGACTTTAAACTTTGACAACTAACATCTACATGTTTTCAATTAGATGGTAGATGGGCCATAGAAAAAGGGTCCGCAGAAATCTACAACAGAATGGTTCATATTAAAATGCAGTGCAACAACTTGGACAAAGTCTCTGCAACTTGTACCCTAGGATTTTGATAACATCTGATTTCAAATGATTTTAAAAAATTCTAGGATGGATATGTACAAAGCTTTTATGTCCACAAGCGTAAAAGACCATGATGTCTGTCATGGACTTTTGTTAACTTTGAATCGATGGCTAAAAAGGTCTCAGTATAGTGTGTTCTCTATATACATAAACACCTACATACTTGTACAACCCCTACTCAGTATTTGTGACTCCAAGCAACAAACACCTCAACTAGTTGCAGTAGACTGAATAATTAAGAACATAACTGAAACTATTGTTCTCTGCAGTTATCTGAACCATGTGTTTAATTTCATTTGTTTTTGTTATCCTAGGTGTTGTGACAATTTCCCATCTAATACTCAGGGTGGGTACATAGTTCACTGGCTTCCCACCTACAAAATATGCTGAACAAACCCTCGTGTTTTCAGTAACATTAAAATCTTTTTACCATTTCTATGTATAGTGATTACCCACAAATGTTCCTGATATTGATAGAAGGATAACAAATTTCTCAGATGTCTGCAATTGGAACAGTTAATAACTGAACAATGGTCATGGCCTCACATTACAGAATGTTTAGTTTTGCCCACCAATTTGCAAGTAGGACTATTTTGCCGAGATCTCGCAATCTGCATCCTTGAATTACCCGGCAATGGGCACATGCACAGTGGAATGTGAAATATCTCAATTAACAGTTGACTCTAAAACCCAGTATATTATAATTTAGAAAATTCACTTTTCTTTTGAAAACCAAGAACACAATTAAAAACTAATTCTTTGCTTGGACACATATACCCTTTTAAATGAGATAATAAGAATAACAAAAAAAATAAAAAATGAATAGCCATTTATAATATTTTATTTTAAAACTATTTTAAAATCTGTTTTTCCAAAATACAACATTCATAAATGTTGTGTCACCAGATGAATTGCTGCTATCATTTTACTGTTACTGACCTGTTATCTCTGTAAACAGAATAACATTAAAACCATTTTTCTCAAGAATCTAAATCAAATACAACAAGGTGTAACAAAGTACCTGATGTAAATGAAGATTTTATAACAGAGCTGGGATCCTTCCTCCAGTTTGTTCAGATTGTAGTCAGCCAATGTTTCACCAGAAATCTTCACAGTCAGGTAGACTTGTAGTGTCTCACACCAGAGAACTGTGTGAAATTACAAAAATATGTGATATACTGAAATTTAAAAAACAATCACATTTAGCCATCATCACAGAAGCCATAAAAAACAAATGTTTATAATAATAACAACAACAAAATAAAAATAACAATCAATGATGATTAAAACAGATAAAAAAAGTAAATTATATTAATAATGAATGGAAATACACAGTAAGAAGAAAAACAATAAACTGAAATCATAAATAAATAAATAATCCATTTAACGAAGGACCCTGTCTAATAATAAAAATTTTTTCATGATTTTAGTTTTTCTTTCTTTTCATTTTTCATTTTTTTCCCAATCTGACATTGACAATTTTAGGCTACTTAATTATGCTGCATAAATACAGTTCAACATTCCTTACAAATGTTACAGAGAAATAAAACTTTTTGCTATCATCACCAGAAAACTTTGACACGACATTTTTCAGATAATGGACACAGGTTCTTGATAATTCAATTTTTGGCATGCCTCATCTGAGCAAAATAAAAAAAATCAATCATCTGAAAATTCTTTGAATCTAAATTTTATATCAAACAACATTTATAATTAAAATAAACCATATATTAAATACTTAAGAATTGTCATTCTTATAAACTAAAAAAAAAAACAAAAACAACTAACCTCTGAATCCAGTGAAAATGCAGGTGACATCACATCATCACCAACAGCAGATCAAAAACAGCTGAAGAAGGATTTCCACTTTCATCAACAAGCAGTCACAGTTTTGAAATACTGAACATAGAAAAAACTGAGTTGTATAAGCATATAACAAAATACATGCAATAAAAATATATAAATAATGGTACTAGTTTAAAACTTTTATCTAATTATATATTTTTCTACTATTAGTCACACAAGAAACATTATGATAACAATAAAAAAAAAATATAAAATATCACCTATACCACAAACAAAACTATTATTATTAATTACTAACACTAATACAACAATGGGCATTACTATTTTTGCTGTTACTATAACAACAGCAACAACCTCAGGAAATGCTTCTATTTCTGCCAGGTTAGGAATGAATATTTGATGACATTTATTATTTAAATGTAATCAATAAATTTAAATATTTAAATTCTAAGAATCTTACAAATTATAGTTGAAAATCAAGTTCAAAATTATTTGTTAAACTTGGATCAAAACAAAAATATTCATACTGTATAATGGCAGTTTAAAACAAAACAAAAAACTATTTTAATTATCAAGTTAGTACAAATATAAGCTAAAAAGAAAAACCAATCTAATGGAAATATAGAAATATGGAAGAATACTAATTTAACAGGCTATTTGTATACTTTATGTTATCTTCTTATATGTGGCTCTTACTACAGAAATGGGCTTTTATGGTTTTCTGACAAGAATAGATCCAGAATTCTTCTAAGAAGAATGTAAATCAAACAGGTAGGTTAATGTCTGTGTTTTTCATACTTTGTTTTTACTTAAAAATCTCTGTCTGTTCTGATCTGACTGTGTGAATGTCCCATTCTGATGTTTAACAAACAACACTTGTCCCTTTTTGGTATATGTCTGAATAAACAAAAACAATAATAATTAATTTTTTTAGTTGTTTTTAACTGTAACATTATTTAGTGTTATATTTCATTATAACCTGATTATTGATAAACATAAATTCTGATAGAATAGAACAAATCTGAAAAGCTTTCCCTGCAAAATATTTTATTCATTCTTCCTAAGACCAATGTTTTATTTCTAGTTCTTTGTATCTTAAATGGTCAGTTTGTCTCGACATCCACAGACAGTGATGTGAAAATGTGTTTGCAATATGAAGTGACTCCTTTTTTAACTAAGCAACTAAAAATATATTTCTAATAATACATCTTTCCACAGAAAAAAACAACAGAAAAAAATTAAAACAGAACATACATTTTTTTATGTAAATAATTTTGAATAAAATTCATAAGCATATTCTAATACATCTTCCATTTTTCTAATTAATCCATTTATTCTTTTTCGTTCTTTAATAGAATTTGATTTCTGTTTTGATTTTTCTGAATTCAGAAAAAACAATGAATTTCTGTCCATATCTAGGTTCTACTGAGCCTTAGATCTTAAAATAACACCATTACACTAAATCTCTATCAATTAATTTTAACTTTTCTTCTTTGTATGTTACTCAAATCATGATGCTTATTTACAACTAGTTTAGCATATTCTCATTTTAAAGCATTTTCTATATTACAGTATTTCTCGTTGACTAATTTTCTCTTATTTAGTGCAAAATGTTTTATATTTTAAGTTATTTGATCAAACAACAGGTTCAGTTTGTAACAAGGATGTTTCAGAAGGAGGTTTATTAGGCTTTGTTCAGAGCTTTACAAAAAGATGTTGTCCTTTATCAAAACTTCAACAAGATCTTTTACAAAAAAGTTAATCTTTCAACAATTCATTATTAAAAATCCAAATATCTTCACCTCTCTCTACATGAGAAAAATATATTTCAAGTGATAAAAACTTGTGTTCACTAACCGAGGTATCTATACATTACTTATAAACCGTTATAAATTTCTAGAAATTAAAAATAAATCAATTCTTGACTGTCTTATAGTTTTTCAACAACTTGAAATCTAGTAAATTGCCTTTTTCTGGATTTCTGTGTCGCCAAATATCAACTAAACTATAATTATAAATAACTGACTGTAATTCATCACTACTTTTCATACTGAAATTTTATTATTAATGCCTAAATCTATATTAGGATCTAAAATTACATTAAAATCTCTGGGTTTAAAATCCACAAATTTACATAATCCTTTAAAGTTTAAAAAATAAAATTCTTTCTTCAATATTATTAGGCACATATACACTTATAAAACTATATTCATTGTCATCTATTTTACTATTAACTTCTAAAATCCTGCCTTCAGTGTCGCAACTATTAAAGGTAAACTTATAAGGATTGTGAAAGATAAAATTACCCACACAAAAAACCCCACTCCTTATCTTAGATATTAAGATTCATAAATTTACTTTATGCTAAGAAATATATAAGAACACAAACTCAACTTCACCTGCTCAGATTTGTTTCTCTTTGCGTTGGCAGCTGTACAAACTTTATTTAAACAGAAAATAATTGTGTCCTCAGTGCCTGATGGAAGTTCACTGGGTGCGTTAAAAGTTGTAATTCATCTGAAAGTTTTAAAATTCTTGTTCAAAATGTTGAATTTAAAATATGAGGTCTCTTTAGGCTGTATGATAAATTATACAAAACATGCACCCCAAATATCATTCTCCTTCTCCCTCTCTCCCTGAATCTCCATTCCTTAATCTTCTGTCTTTCTCTCATACATTAGTACATTTTCATGTTTAACTGCAATCATCATAATCCTTCGCCTTCTTTTCAGCTATCATTTAATAATCAAAGTAGAAAAATGAATACTTTAACTATACCTCAGCTTTAACTGAAATATAATTTACCAAAATAAAAAAGGAAGAAAATTAAATGAACTTTGACAGAGTCAAACTAACTCAGTTTAATAAAAAAAAAAAAAATTTTTTTTTTCAAATTTTAATATTTAACAAGATCAAAAATATAAATAAATAAATAAACAAAAACAACAGCAAACCTGATGGCTAGGACAGCACATTCTTCTGAAACAACTTCACTGGCATATGCCAACATCAGCACATCAATTAGAGCTATATGTACATTCTAAAAGAAAAAAGAAATAAAATAATAATAAAAATAATAACTAAGCAGTTATAAATAAATAACTAATACTTCTGTTATTATCAAAATTTAAATTTAACTATTTTATTCAGACAAAGTGGGCTGTGGGATATCTTCAATATACTTTGTTATTAATAAATAATGTAACACAATTATTATAATATTAAACTGATTACAAAACAATAGCAAATAAATGATTTTTATTACACTATTTTATAATCAATAAAGAGTTGCTACAAACTTATTTTTCAAACACAAACATAAAATATATTATACTCACAGCTCAGAACGGTGCAGTTTGCATAAGAATGGTTTCTGTAACTGGTGATTCATCCTTCTCCATGATGTAAATTCCCTTTCTTGACAGATCTGAATATTAATACAGTCACCTACGAAAAATAGCAATGTCAATAGTAAATATAATGTTTAATTTTTGAAAGTACATGATATTTTTTGTTATCAATCTTAGAATCTACATTTGTCTGATAAATGCATTTTTCTTTGCCTTATTATCGTTTGTGAATGTTATAATAAATTGATTTACATATGAAATTGCCAACACACACACACTCTCTCTCTCTCTCTCTCTCTCTCTCTCTCTCTCTCTCTCTCTCTCTCTCTCTCTCTCTCTCTCTCTGACAATACGATTATAGTTTATACGGTGAACACCTCTCTTTCTGCTTCTTTCACACATACACTGATACAGTGATACACATTACATCATGATCATGTTTACCTCGTTCCATGGCTGAAAATGTGCGCACAATCCGCATTCGATTCACGCTTGGAATCACACAAACATAAAACATCCCAATCCATTTGGATTCGCGTGAAATATTTCCAAAATTCTATTAAATTGAATAATCAACAGGCAAAACGTTACCGAATTAAAAACAAAAATAAACTGGCTGTCAAACATCAGTTCATACTGGTTTGAAAAGCGTAGCATACATTCGAATCCGTTTATGTTCGAAACATCGTGGTTTATCGAGACTAGCCTGGCCTTAACCTAATTTTATTTAGTATTTAAGAAGTCATTAATTTGTTTATTCTCACAAAAATTATTATAAAATTTGTAGAAATTTATTCTGCATTCATTTCTGAGCTAAAAATGAAATTAAGAAAAATATCCATCATAATTATAAATATTATTAATATTAATAAATAAATAATTGCGATAATAATTTTTAAGAAACAAAAAAGAATTGTTTTAAATAAATAAATAAAAAATAAAGTAAATTAATAAAATAAAATAAAATAAAGTTAACTTAAAAAACAAAAATGCAACACAAAAAAATAAAATAAAAACGGGATAAAAAGCAGTCATAACTATTCTTAAAAAACAAGGAACCCCCCCACCCCCGAAACCACCACCACAAAATAAAAACACTTCCTCATAGTTAAAAATTAAAGTTTAAATGAAACAGATATATGATTGTATTTTATTTTTTTTTTTTTTTTTTTTAATTATTATTAATATTTTTTGCTACCAGGCCTTTTTCTGAGGAGAACGGATTCTGTTGGATATATACAGAGGACTCGAATGTCTCCGTCTATTCGACCGAGATGATCCGAACGGTCCCGATCACTTTTCCGATACTGGGTCAGCGAGACTCGTGGTTTTGTTTATCAAGACTACAGTTAGCGCCATGCCTATCCGGTCGAGAAAGTTAGTGTTATAAACCGATGTTGGCAAATTCAGGTAAGCCGATAAGTCCACTTTATCGAACTACTAGCAAACCTTTTGTATGAAATAAATATTTGAGATTAATACTGACTCTTGTGTTATATCTTATAGAGAAAAAGGCGACTTCCCCATAACCATTTTACCATCCCAATCGCCGAAACGGAACTTTGGTCGCAATTAATTCTCAAACATTCTGACTTAATAATTTATAATTTTAATATTTTCGGTAACTTTTAAATATTTTTTTAATTTCTTTTTGTTTCGAAATTATATGTGATAAATTTTATAACGTGGTTTTTTTTTTTTTTTTTTTAACTGCAATTTATTTATTAGGCTTGTCAATGATAAATGTAATTTTTCTCTCTACAGGATAAACAAATCTTCTGCTGACCAGAAAAAAGACCAAGGTTGACCACTTGACCATGTGTGTAGTGAAGCGTTCATTGAAAAACATGACTTCTCCAGTCCTGCCAGTTAAGAGAAATTTGTACAGACTCAGACACTGAGATGTGCTCAACATGTTTGTAAACAGATGCTGGGTATAATGGACAAATAATTCAGTTTACTACAAGATTTTATAAATTACTTAATGCCACCTGAGAATGTTTTAATATTAATATTATTTTAATTTTGTTACTATTAATTAGGTATGTTTAGTGAACAATGAGTTAACAGTGAAAAGACAGTGATTTATATCTATCATTAATTAATTCTATAATTATTGTTTGTTTATTTAATTTTTTAAATGATAAAAAAAAGTCATTATCATTTTTGAACTCATGCTGTTTTAAATGTTGTTTATATTAATATTAAATTGAGGTAAAAAAAAAAACTGATTAAAAAAATGAAGAAAAAAGAAACAAGTCAAAAACATTTTTAAAATAATAAATTACTTTTGTTTCAGACTGAGAATGTAGAAGTCAGGGTTTGACATGGGAACAGATTTCTCATAAAGCTGAAGGCAGTTTATGTCACTATGGTTACTACTAGAAAAAAGTATGAGAAAGGTTAGTAGTTTTTTTTCTTTGAACTGTAGTGTACCTATCAAAGCAAAAAGTGCAAGGGCTGCCTGTCTTGTCTCAGATGAAAAAGTCCTTGTTTTCACAAATATTGAAATAAGCATTTTACTTTATTATTATTATTATTATTATTATTATTATTATTAAATAACTTGAATTTTATTTTATATATTTTGAATTGCATTGAGCGATTAAACAAAGTTTTTCCTCTGTACTCTGTATTACCTTGAATACAACAAAGATAACAGAAGATTTATTTTAAGAAGTATTTTATCTGTGTCAGTCACGCAGTCAGCAGATTGTTGGAGACAGAAATATTTGATGTCAATTATAGTCTGTACCCTTATTAAATCATAGACATCCCTCTTTCTTAATAACAATAATAATAATTATATTACTATTATTATTATTTTATTATTATTATTATTATTATTATTATTATTATTATTATTATTATTATTATTATTCTTTAGATATAAATGAGTGTACATCAACTGATGTCAGTATTACTAAGTATATTGATACTTGTACTAACAGAATCAGTGGATTCACTTGTTCCTGTCTGGCTGGGAAGAAACTTGAAAATGACCAGACAACATGTGTTAGTAAGCAGAATTTCTCATTACAAAATACAATAATGTAAAAATAAATTTTTAAATATTTTAAAAACATAATTATATTTTGAAATCTGAAGCAACTTATTCTGTAAAATTAGAAATTTTCATGATATTTAGATTATACTTTTAATATAATTTTATAAATTTTGTTTTATAATAAATACTAACACAAAAATTTGATTTTAATTTAATTTATTTATTTTCAAATTGGATTTTATTTTTCCCTCTCAGACCATTGTCAGTGTAAAGCTGGCTGGGTGGTGTGTGATGTGAAAACAACAGAGATGAATGTAGTGTTTCAACAGTTTCATGTCAAGCAAACAGCAACTGCAAAAACCTGCCAGTCTCCTATCATTTGAGTGTAAGACAGGATATCACAACTTGTCAGATGAATGTATACGTGAGTAGGGTATACTTAATAAATAGTTAATTACTCAATATTAAAAATATTTTGGTAACAAGCTGAAACTATAACATTTTACTTAATAAACAGTTATATGTTAGAAATAATTTCTATTATTTCATAAATAGTTATATGTAACAAATAATTTCTTATTATTTATGAAATATTTATATGTTACAAATGATTTCTTATTACTTAATAAATAGTTATAGTCTAAAAAATAGTTAAACAATACAAATGATTGATGAATTTTGTACATATTTTTGTGATTTTAATTACCAAAGAAAACAGAATGGATGTTTTAAAACTGAAAAATTACATAGTTAATTAATACCTCAGTCACAAAATTAACTTTTTCTGCATTAAAATATAATAAATAAATATAATAATAAAAATATCATTTTATACTTGTTAATAATTTTTTCATCAAAATTAAGAGAATGTTTACTTAACACAGAAAAAGATCATGTAAAAGATCATTTTTTTAAATTGTTCAATGAGTGTTTGGTATCATTCTTGTACTAACACTGAGAAAAGCTACATTTGATCTTGTCAGAGTGATTACAAATTATAAAATATTTTTATTTTATTTTAATTGTGACAAAATTTGATAAAATTATAAACTATTTTATTTTCATTTGTGTGAGAATGTGATAAAATTGGTAAATTATTTTGTTGTGACAAAATATAATAAAGTTATAAAAATATTTTATGTTCAGTTGTGACAGTGCTGCAGTGAACAGTTCGTGTGAACAGGGCTGCAGGGTGCATGACACAGTGGAGCAGTGTTTGTGTAGAAATGTTTACCTTGAATTCAGACAACAAAACATGCTCAGGTGAGTCAGTTCTATCTGGTTCTCAGGTTAAATTGTTCACTTCAAGCATTCTTAGTTTATTCATATTTCCAGTGTAAGTGTTATCTCTTTGAATCTGAATGGCCAGCATTTCTACCATTATCTGTTGTTTTTTATTATTATTATTAATAATGTCATGCTCATTATATAATCAACAATCAGTTTGTAGCTTGGGTATGCATTAGTAGCTTTTGTGCTATTCAAATAGTTAAGTTAAACTTCTCTTTTCTGGAATTAAGAAAAATTTCAAAGCAGTTAATACTATTTCAGAAACTTGTCAAGGTCTATGAATAATTTTTATTTTTATTAATAATATTACGTTATATCAAACCTGACTAATTTTATAAACTGATCAAAACCTCTCAGAATCTATGAATTTTAAATTTTGGTTAATCCATATATTTCTTATAAATAATTTCTGTGTAAATGATATTTGAATAATTTCAGAAACTTGTCAAAATGTAGGAGTATGTTTAATTGTTGTTAATTATTGAGATATGATTTATTTTTTTAGATATAAATGAATGTAATTCAACAATATTTATACTCAGAACTAAAACTACTAAGATGGAGGCTACACATGTTCCTGTATGGATGTTTATAAGTGGGAAACTGACAAAATTACTTGTAGAGGTAGATATATATAACATATCACACACACACACACACACACACACACACCAACACACACACACACACACACACACACACACACACACACACACACACACACACACACACACACACACACACACACATCAACACATGCACATGCAAAGATTGACACACATTAAAACATGCACACACACAAACCTCCATATACATACATATACAGTGAATTGAAGGAAATCAAAGCAAAACAGTGAAATCAATGAAATGAAATGATATATGATTATACACTGAAATGAAATTAAATGAAATGTAGTGGGGTGCTGTGAAATACAATAAATGAAATGAAATGAAATAATAATACAATAAAACAAATAAATAAATGAAAAAATAATAACAATAAAATCAAATAAATCAAATAAATGCAATACAATGCAATACAATACAATACAATACAATACAATAAATGAATGAATTGAACTGAACTGAACTGAACTGAACTGAAATAAATTAAATGATTCACAATGAAATAAAGTGAAATGAAATAAATACAATGCTAAAGTAAATTGATTTTGTCCATGGAATAAATGGCTTTTTAACAGTAAGTAAAAAGTCATGAAAATAATTAAGTCATAACCCATCCCATTTGACTCATATCTACTTTCATGGTAAATTGTATAATATTGTTTATACAACTCTGACTATTATTTTAATTAATAATATTTATTTTATTTTTTTTTCAGGGTCCTTTTTCATAAGCTTGTTTTGAGAATGAAAGAAAATGTGAGAAGTGACATTGATTCTAAGTGACTTGTTGTGTTTATCTCCCAGTTCTTCAAGTTTTCTCACTGTACTGAACAAACTAAACAGAAGAAACAGCAGAAGATAAAATATCTTCACAACACATATGAAGGACTGAAAAAAAAGTTACTTGTTATGTGGACTGCACTTACTGAAGAATTTATAAATCTGTGAAACTGTGATTTCAGATTCAAAGTGTCATTCATGCAAGATACAGTCAGACATAGACCAGCAGACAGAATGTTTGGACCAGACAGTCAAGTGTGTGAAAAAGAAATTATTTTTAAAAATGACTGATGTAGAAATCCTTGATTTACTGCTTTAAAAAAAATACAAATTGTATAGCTCAAGGGAGATAATTTTATTATTA
>CM022678.1:9109521-9117021 GCA_012295275.1 Chrysomallon squamiferum
ATCAGAAGAAACAAACGTTTTATAGAAAACTTCAAAGCTTCTACCCCCCCCATTTTTTTTTTTTACTTGATATGGTATCTTCCGCTCAGTAAGTGTTGTCTGACAAAATCGGGCTGCGCTACTGCAAGAGTAAACTGACCTTGCTGTCGAACAAGCGGATACATTATTTTCAGCTTCTAAAATTTTTATTTCTCAAGACTAAGTAAGTCAAATTTATTATTATTATTATTATTATTATTATTATTCGTGTTCTAAGATATTTTAAAATATCATTTTCAAAGTCAGTTCCACGATTACTGTATCGTGCGTGGTATGCGATTTTCAAGAAAAGTAGGTCGACACATTGCGAGAAACGATTTATTTTCCAGTGGTGTGCTAAATTAACTTGCAGCATTCATGGATTCTCACAAATGTTTAGTTTGTTGGGTTTTTTTTCTACTAGCGGATGGTAGTGGATATTTAATGTTGTCTTTGTTATAAAGTTAAAAATGGATATCTGAATCTGTTTTTCAGTAGATAGATTTCTCTTCTGTATACTAGGCATAGATGATCTAAATAACGTAATAATGTTTATATGTATATGATCTTTTTATTATTATTATTAAGACTCTGAAGTCTGTATATAGCAACTATAAACTTGAAAAAGTCGTGTGTGTGTGAGTGTGTGTTAGAAATTATAATAAGTAAATAAACTGCGGGTTTTGTATAACAAACATATAAAATTTTAACATTTAAGAATTGAGATAAAATAGCTATGGCGGTATTTGCTTAACAACCAAAGTTTTAGAATTTTAGAATTAAGATAATTAGCTATGGCGGGTTTTGTGTAACAAACAAACAAAGTTTTAAAATGTGTCAGTCTAGGCTGGCTTCTCTTGCTCTTTGAATTCGATGTTTTCATTGACATCTGCAGTAATCTAATAATTTGTAATCTTTGCACAGTCCGGTGGGCCCTTTTATGAAATAGAGCTTACTGAACCTCGAAATTCTGACCTTGTTTTGATAAGCGTTTGACAGCGGGTTAGGGTTAGATTTGTTCTGACGTGTTGAGAAATCTGTAATCTGTGTCATTAAAGGCGTATATGTTTCACACACACACACACACAACTTATAACTTAAAGTAATATGCTTATTTTCTTTAATTAGGTTTCAGTTGACTGATTCCGTTTTTTAAATCAGGTTTCGCAGAATCCGTAAATAATTTAGTTGTTTTCATTTTATTTTGTATTATTACAAAATATGTTTTTAAATTAATAAACGTAAGCTGTTGATGGGTTATTATCCAGTAGATGAGTGTGGTATTATACTAATCCCTGTCATAGTGATTTATACAGAAAATAGACAGTGATAATGTGCACTTTAGGCATTTACAACATGACAACAACAACAACAACAACAACAACAACAATAATAATAATAATAATGACAACGATAAAAAATTTCACAAAATCTGATCTTTTTTTTTGAATTTGAATTTTTTTTTGTTTTTGGTTTTTTGAAACCCACATTCCTCTGTAGTCAGTGTGACATTCGATACCCAGTATTAAATTAAATAAGATTTATTTCTGATGACGTAGCATTTTATCTGTGTCACGCGGTGTGATCACAGTCATGTGATCAGCTGATTGTTTTGTCGTACATTCAGAATAGAAAAAAAATAGTTCTTACAGGTATCAGGTCCGTACCTGAGTTAAATCAAAGATGTGGGCTTACTGTTGTGTATTAAATATCATTTCACCACCAATTATAATTTTTTCTAAAGTAATAACATTCAGGATATATGAATGATAATAATCACAAACACTGAGCTTTCACCCGAACTGAATAAACATCAACTGCTAACGTATGTTTCTATTTTATCTTGCGAAAAAAACCTACATGGAAAATAATAATAAATAAAATAAATAAATAAATAAATGACAAAAAGATTGTACTGAAGCAACAACTACTAATATTAATACTAATACTTATACTAACTCTAACCCTACTCTATTACTACCTCTACTACCTAATACTAATAATTTTACTATCATTATCACCAAAAGTATACTACTGCGGATAACAGTAAATCTGTTAATTGCTTTTGTTATTTTACTTTACTTACTTTATTATTTATTTATTTATTTATTTATAATTAATGTTTTTTGTGTGCACCTGAATTAATTTTGTCATACTCTTATGAGAGCGTGAATTCAAAACGTGACTAAACAGAGTCACGTAGGTTTCGCCTCGGTAAACAAACAGAATGTAAACTTCTGTTAAACTGAACTTGCAGGGTTTGAACACCTGCGTGTCAGTGTGTACACGTGACTAAATGCATATTTCTTTTTATGTCTAAACTTGTATTTCGTTTCTTTCTTTCTCTTAATTATACCCAGTGTCATCCACTTGGTCGTTCAATTTCAGATTTGGTTTTTTCCACTGGTTGTGTGTATGTGTGCATGTGTGTATATGTAAGTTTGTGAATGTTTGCGTATCTTCTGTGTGGTTGTATGTCTGTGTGTGTCTGTGTGCGTTGTGTGTATTCTGTATGTATGTGTATGCATGTGTATTGTGTTTGTAGATCTGTATATGTGTCTGCCGTGTATGTATATGTATATATGTGTATTTATTTGTGTTGTGTGTATGCATGTGCATGTGTGTGTATATGTGTGTAGGTGTGTATATGTAAGTGAAGGTGTGTAACTTAAAACATCTTCCTTTTCGCTTGAGTATTTTATTCAATGTGATTAATGATATATCTAAGAAATACCCTCATTCCATCTTCTTTATCACTGAAACTTCAAACAAATATAAATACAATATATAATACTAATACTAATAGTCTCTCTGACAGAAAATAATAAAATTTACTCACTGGGCTTTGTTACACAGTTTAACACACACACACGCGCACAGACACACACCTATAAAAGAGTCACTTTATATATATTTTATTATTTGTAGATTAGCATTTATACAGACTGAGCGAGATAAGTATAAGTACGTAAATTACATTCAGAAATATTAATTTGTATACATACTGTCGACTATTAGATCGGGAAATAAATATGATTAAATTCATATTATAATATGTTAGATCGGGAAATTAGTTTAACACTGACATAAATTATGTTGAAACGTGACCAGTTGTACGTTTGTGATTTATTTGTTTAACTGTAATGTATTTTATTTCGTTATTTAACAAGTCGATTTATCTACGTCATCTTTCTATGTGGAGTATGTTCTCGTGAAGAAATCTGTCATTATAAAACACTCGTAACTTGTTTTATCGTTCACACCAGCAAACAAACAACATAGTAAGTTTCGCTTCAGTAAACAAATAAAATGTTATTTGAAAAAACTTCAAATTAGGTTATGCGGTGAATGGATACTTGAAAATCTATATAAAAAAAAAAGAAAAGAAAAGAAAGAAAGGTAGAAGCAGAAGAAGAAAAAATTCCTTTGTTCGTCAGTGAAACAAAATATTATCTTTATGTCCTTACAGTGGCCATATTCAAGATATTTTTATTTTATTTTTATTATTTTTTTTTCCCCCTAGACGCTCTTAACTGAAAAAATGTCGGATATTTCACTTTGTCATTTCGACCCTTTTTCTTTTAGGGAAAAAATAATGTGTGTATAAATTTTCCCCAGGAAAGAAAAAGTTCAAAAATATATATATATATATATATATATATATATATAAAACAAAACAAAACAAAACACAATTCCTTTGTAACAAAAAACAGAAAGCAACTGCAACGTGTTAAAATAATTTACGTTTTTTTTTGTAAATTTATTGACGAAGCTGTAGATAAACAGAATGCGAATCAGCTGAACATTATCACCACCTTTCATATCATAATTAATACCGGGAACTTGTTTTATACTGTCATAAAATAATAATTCTACTCAGTGAGATTTGTTCCACACACACACACACACACACACACACACACACACACACACACACACACACACACACACACACACACACACGTATATGCAGGTGTATCTCAGAGAGAGAGAGAGAGAGAGAGAGAGATTGGATTGCAGCTATAAATAATAATAATAATAATAATAATAATAATAATAATAATAATAATAATAATAATAATTATTATTGATTAAAAGCATGCTGTTATCTTTGTATCCTGTTTTTCATCGCTATTCATAATTTATATATCTTACAAAAGAAGGCATCGATTACCGCCTGTATATAACTATAGAGGTTTATACAAGATCTATTTTGGGTGTAGAAGTGTATTATCTTTCTCTGATCTCCAACAAACCTGAAAAGCGGGTTTCACTTTATGACAAGATAAATATTTTAAAAATATCTATCAAATTAAAAATTATTATTAAATGTAACGCCATTGTAAGAAACAATTATGGTAATTGCAGAATGTGTTAAATTAAAATGCTTAAAAAAATAAGTGTGTTACATACATTTATTTTTATATTATTTGACTGACATAATATTGAATCCATTTATTTGAAAAAAACTATTGGTAAATATTCATTTAGAAAAAAAGAAGACAGATATTAAAATATAGAAAGATATAAGATATATATATATATAGATATATAGAGAGAGAGCTGATTTCTTTTATACTATTTATTACATTCTACTGTATAAACATACAAAAGTATACTGTAGCTTTATAATGCTACAAATGTTTCATTAAAACAACATCTGAAAATGAATTCAGTACAGTATCGGTCAAGGGGCAGCTTCTACCATATCGAACAATTCCCTTAATGCCTGCATTTACATTCTTTTTTCTTATGAATGTCCGCAGTATATCACTGCTTGTGTATACCTGAATTCACCTCACATTACCAAACACATTTGAGAGTTGCTCTGTCTTGGTTTAGTCAAATAATACAATATGTAATATTATAATAACATAAATATAATCGTTAATATGATTTATTTATTTATTTATTTTAAACAGAAAGAAATAAAGCTATATAATACAGAGAAGGAATATGTAGTATTATTTTATGACTATGATGTATACGTGACTAAAATCATATATTCACCTTGTATGCTGTTTTTCATTATAATAGTTTATTTATATATCTTACGAAAAGACCTGATACCGCCAGTTCGCTATTCAAGTTTAAACAAGATACAGTTTGGCGGCTAAATGTATTATCTTTCTCTGTCCAACTACAAGCCAGTTGCTATCTCCATTATTATTATATGTGTCGTAGGTTGTAAACAGCATTTTATAAATTAATTGAGTGCACAAACTATGTTAAAGTAGTTATTACTTTTCCTGCAGTTTAGTTTATCAGAAGAATTAAATATTTCACGATTATTTTTTAACAAAAGAAACAAACGTTTTATAGAAAACTTAAAAGCTGTTACCCCTTCTTTACATGAGAATTGGTATCTTCCCCTCACTAAGTGTCGTCTGTAAAAACCGGGCTTCACTAATGCAAGAGTAAATTGACGTTGCAGACGAGCAATCGGAGACATTTTTTCAGCTCTGAAAATTTTCATTTCTCAAGACTAAGTAAGTCAAATTTATTATTATTATTATTATTATTATTATTATTATTATTATTATTATTATTATTATTATTATTATTATTATTATTATTATTATTATTATTATTCGTGTTCTAAGATATTTTAAAATATCATTTTCAAAGTCAATTCCACGATTATTTTATCGTGCGAGCTATGTGATTTTCAAGAAAAGTAGCTCGTCACATTGCGAGAAACGATTTCTTTTCTAGTGGTGAGCTAAATTACCTTGCAGTATTCATGGATACTCACATATGTTGAGTTTGTTGGTTTTTGTGATTTTTTTTCTTTGCTTCATACAATTTATTACAGCAGACTTCGTTTATAATTTTAGTTCTGTCGCGACGCAATTTACAACAGACTGTCGTCTTCCTTCTCAAATTAAGAGTGACGTCACAAGGTTAAATTTAGCAAGTTCGTAATGCACTTTTATTTTACAAATAAGACTAAATAAATAAATAAACAAACAGTTTATTTAGTGTATTTATAAAATGACAGTGTTATATTTGCAAGTTTATATATTTATCATTTCATTTTATTTATTTGTATATAGAATTTGTCGTATGAATTAACTGGGATTAATATGTAATTTTACCTCCAGTCAGTTGTTTTCAATTATTATTATTATTATTATTATTATTATTATTATTATTATTATTATTATTATTATTTATTATTTTTTTTTTTTTTTTTTCTATATTTTCTTTTAGCCTTCACTTTTTTATTTATTATTTTTTATTATTATTATTATTATTATTATTATTATTATTATTATTATTATTATTATTATTCACAGATATGGCAACAGCTTCAAACTCCGATGATAACTTATCTTGCTGTCTATGTATGGACATTTTCGACAAGCCACGAGTTCTACCTTGTGGCCATTCGTTTTGTTCGAAATGCCTGCAGGACTTTTTGTGTCACAATTACAACGACGACGACACAGAAATAAGCTGCCCGTTCTGCAGGCAGAATGTCCGCATTCCAGACAGCACGAAACCAGTGTACACGTGGGCAGCTCAGTTTCCTATTAACAAGTCACTGGTCGACGCCATTAGTGATCGGCTACAATCAAAGTGTTGTGAGTCAGATGTGTTTAGATCTATTACAATAAAAAATAATTAAAGAAGATACAGTGATTATTTAACTCACAATATTTGTGTCCTGTATTAACCATCGCAGAATAAAGAAATAAAGGACATTTTTCTACCCAGAATTTACATTTAGTTGATAAAATAAATTCTATAACTCTTAACATTGTATGCATATCTTTATTAAAAGCATTAGTACTAAATACTAATTCTATTATTATTATTATTATTATTATTATTATTATTATTATTATTATTATTATTATTATTATTATTATTATTTTATTTTATTTATTTATTTATTTATTTATTTATTTATTTACTTATTTATTTATTTCAGCTAAAAAGGGAGGCAACATTTCAATTCTGAGTTCTGTTTCTGAGAGTCTCAAAACCTTTAAAGAAATTCTTCAGACAGAGATGGATGATAAGATTGAGCAACTTCGCCAAGCCGTCGACATCAACGTCGTGGACACCACAGAAGAGGTCAGAAGGATTGGTAACACACTAATAACAGATTTCACAGCCGCAGTCCACAAAGAACAAGACAGGCTAATAAGAGAAATAGAAAAATCTCAGAACTTTGTAAACTCAGAAATACAAAAATTGTTCAGAGAACACAAACATCTGATTGATGAAAATGAAAAATTTATAAAACTTGCTGAAAATTTGTTAAAAGAAAAATCAGAGTCAGACATAAAAACAAATCTTCCAAAATTCACCAAACTTCAAAACACAACTTCCGAGTTTCTGACAAAATCTCTTTCACAAATAGAAAAAGCAGAATTCAAAATAAATCTGAGAAAATCTGAGAAAAAGAAAGAAATGTCTGTACACATCGGTGAAATAATCACAAACATCGAAACAGACACACAGATAGACAAA
>CM022678.1:9124521-9159328 GCA_012295275.1 Chrysomallon squamiferum
CGGTGGTTATAAACACGGACAGATAGGAATACAAATTTGAAAATAAGAATGAAGACAGTAAGAGAGAGAGAGAGAGAGAGAGAGAGAGAGAGAGAGAGAGAGAGAGAGAGAGAGAGAGAGAGAGAGAGAGAGAGAGAGAGAGAGAGAGAGAGAGAGAGAGAGTGGGGTCAGAAGACTACAAAAATACGGTTCTGTAAAATGAAACGATCCAAAGGAAAGACAGGAGATGACGAGACAAGGCGGAAGGCAGAGAACGGAAGACACAGACACTGATTTCAGACACACAGACATACAGACACACACGTCTACATTCATTCGTACTATCCGTGTACGCACTAAACACGCATAACGCATACGGAAATGAAGACAACTGAACAAAACAACAACAATCTCGTAATAATTATTTTACTATATACATATTTATTTATTTATTCGTTGATTGATTCATTCATCGATGAAAGAGTGAGTCACGTACGCACACAGACACGTTTCACAAACACAAATGCACACTGAACTGAACTGAACGTTACTTACACTCAGGCCGTAGACTACATAATAATAAAACACATACAACATATCAATAAATCAATCTGCGGTTTTGAAAAAAGGTTCATGATTAGATTACAGAAAATGGAAGATTTGTTTTTTAAGATCACCAGCTTTTTTGAGAGTTAAATAATTTACAAAACTTATAAATACTTGGTTTAGATTGACCGAAAAACGGTTACTTTGATTCTTAAAAAAAAAAACTTACATGTAAATATATAGTGAAACTCATTTCCGATGTCACAGTTATTACACAATGGACATATTCTATTTTCCAATGATTTTTCCATCTTCCCGCTTCAATAGGAAGATTATGATTTGGAAGTTTAATCCGCAACAGTGAGTAGCAGTATTTTCTCTCTGTAAGTTTGAAATATGTCTGGAATGTGAAATTGTGTTTAAACTGTCTATAATGTGAAGCTTTGTACCAACACACTGACAGAGAGCAACACACTAATGTCCTGACCTGTCCAGTCACAGTAAGACCAGCCCTGTCTCTTATTTCCTACTGACAACACAACAGCATCAACAGTTCCACCAACTCTTGACCAGTGGTCATCCTGGCCAGCAGTGACCTAGATTGCGGCCGACAAGAGCATCTGCCAGATCGGGAAAAAAGTGACATTCAATTGATGTACTGATCTGTTGCTGCAACATCTGATATCTGACTAAGATTCTGCTCAAACAAAATTACATGGAAGAAGATTCAGCAATAACTCTTATGCAGTGAAGCTGAATCGAAACACTATAATTAAAAATGAATACGTATAATTACAAAATAATCCAGGCGATCTATGTTGCCGTATTCTGTGACCAGACTCTGAAGCCGCTGGGTGGTGTCTCTGTAGATGTGACGCTGTGGGGTGGGGTTTCTCTGGCAAGTATCTGGTGCAGGGTTACAGTGTTGATGGATTGTACTGTTTTTCACAACATCCAGAAACGGCCAGGTATTTGGATGACGACTGTAGTTTGTTGACATGAACTTTGGAACAACACGCGACTCTAAGAGTTAAGTTTGTTGACAAAGAAAAAAAAAATATATATATTATTGCTGAACAAGCACACGTGTCTGATTTGATTGCTTTAAATGTGTAACTAACTTACAACAACCCTGCCCACTCCCTCAGCTCTGTATTTGATTGACAAACAATAAATAAATAAATAAATAATAATATATATATATTATATATTTAGTCTTGTCAGTCAAGAAATATTCATTTTCAATGTCTGTCAGTCGATTAGATGATTCATGACAGCAGGGATGTACTGTAACCATGGCTACCTGTAATAACATTAAAACTGAAATGTCATTTACGTTATCTTTTCCATCTTTCTACAGACAATTCAAAAATGTTAACCTGAATAATAGTAAATATTAGTTGTATAAAACACTGTTCTTTTTTAAAACTACTATTATTACTGTTGTTGTTGTTGTTGTTGTTGTTGAGAGAGTTACTCATAGATCATCACTAGACATCAGCATGTTTCTGTGTTGAAAGAAAAGAGAAAGTGGCTGAAACTTGCTTCCAGAATGCAAGACAGAGAGTTCAGGTTTATGGAGGAGAATCAGAATCTTCACTCAAACGTTGATGATCATGTTTATGAGGAGATTTCTGATCTACATTGTCAGCGTCATGAGGAATTAGGTTACAACTTGCCAGAACATGTTTCACTGAAACACAAACACAGCAGAACATGTTTCACTGAAACACAAACACAGCAGAACGTGTTTCACTGAAACACAAACACAGCAGAACGTGTTTCACTGAAACACAAACACAGCAGAACGTGTTTCACTGAAACACAAACACAGCAGAACCTGTTTCACTGAAACACAAACACAGCAGAACGTGTTTCACTGAAACACAAACACAGCAGAACATGTTTCATTGAAACACAAACACAGCAGAACAACTAACTTCAGATACCGCTATGAAGTGTCCGTTTTGTTAAACGTAACGTTTTACTTTGCTAATTCTAAATCGTATAATAGAAAGGTGTAATTTTACTGTACGCGGAACTTAAATATTATGTACACTATAGAAAATACTGATAACCACAGTTAATCTGTTAGACATTACTGACAGTTATAAATGATAATTCTACATGGTGTTTTGAAAATAAACCGCTTAATTACTTATAAAAAGAAAATGATGAGAATTAATTATGATCAGTGATATTTACAGTGTGTAGGTTAAGTATGTAGAGAAATGTTTATCTCATATTTTATTAATATCGTATATTTATATCAGGTTATATTTAACAATATCACAGTTAATTCCCTGGAATCACGATAGTGTGTACTGATTAACTGAGAGCAAAAGAGGTTAGCGTGTTATTTTATTATGAGAAATTTAATGTTTTCATTACATCCATTAAAAGGTGTACATCAGCGCAAGTTGAAAAGTGTAATATTCTTTACATTTCTGATTAAACCTGAAGTCCTCTTATTATATCAGATATTAATATAACCGCTTCACGAGTAATAATCTGTGTAACAATGAAGCAGACACCGTAGTCGTCAAAGTCCTCCAGTTGTCAACAGCTAACAACTAGAACAACACCCTAATATTTTTTTTTTTTTTTTTTTTTTTTTTTTTTTTTTTTTTTTTTCTAAAAAACGGAAGCTTCCTACATATGTTTGACGCTATTCTCCTAGTTTCATTAGAACTGTTCTGAGTGTCTTCTATCATTCTAAGACTATTGTGAGAAAATAGCTAAAATGCGCTTAAATATTATTTTTAAGAATAGAATAATATCAGCTCACAACCTTTATTGTTTCCAAAGATAATAACACACAAACAAATGTGTATATATATATATATATATATATATATATATATATATATATATATATATATCTTCTGCATTAGCTGTCATATTCACATCCTGCTCTGTCTCAATACAAGGACTACAAGTAAATGGAATGGGAGAACTGATCAACATTGTCACATACATTTACAAAACTGGTTCTCATTATCGGGGAGATGTTTAGGAGGATTTAATGCTGTTTTACGGCTATGACAGTGTGGTCTACGACAGTGTGGTCTACGACAGTGTGGTCTATCACAGTGTGGTCTATGACAGTGTGGTCTATGACAGTGTGGTCTACGACAGTGTGGTCTATGACAGTGTGGTCTATGACAGTGTGGTCTATGACAGTGTGGTCTACGTTCTGTGTTGTCTGGAAGATCATCAGACTGGGTATCTGACAATGTCACAGTAGATGTTACATGTGGTAGTTCAGTAGTCACTATATCTTTTGAATCCAATAGCAGTGGACATTTTTCTGATAAGCAATTGGTCACATCATCTGACTGAAATATTTAAACAGTATTAAAATAACAATTTATATTACAGACAGATTTCTTAATATGAGAGATAGTATGCAGGGCTCGAAATGGCCAGTCGCCAGGTCACCAAATGCGACCAAAATTCCGTTTAGGCGACTGGGATGTTAGAAATATTATGGTTAGTCGCCCCAAAAAATATTATTTGGGTGACCTGTTTTTTCGATAAGTTATAACACAAGATAATACTTTTATAATAATTGTATCTCAGATATTTATTTCACATAAAACGATTGCCCAT
This sequence comes from Chrysomallon squamiferum, assembly GCA_012295275.1. NCBI lineage: Eukaryota > Metazoa > Mollusca > Gastropoda > Neomphalida > Peltospiridae > Chrysomallon > Chrysomallon squamiferum. The sequence goes on from CM022678.1 coordinate 9,128,659, forward strand.
AGTTCCATAAGTTGGACGTATCGGCTTGTCTTATTTGCCAACATCTATTTATAAACACTACGTTAAAGGATTATCGGTTGGTTAACGGAACACTGTAACTATTTGTTTGCTATTGTTTTTCCTTTTCAATTCGGCTTTTAATTGGCTAAAGTGAAGCCAACGAACAAATTTAGCGAACTTTTTAGATCGTTACGTAAAGAATTATCGGTTGGTTAACGGAACAAGTTATCATGGAAGATAACTCTATAACCTTGTATTTAGAATTGTTTTTCGTTTTCGATTCCGGTAGGATTACTTACCCGGAATAAAAAATAAATAAAAGTAAAAATAAAAAATAAAATAAAGAAAGAAATAAAGAAAATATACTAAAAAGAAAAGTGGAACGGCTGCATATTTTATAGAGGAAAGTTATTATTATTATTCCATTTTTGTCAAGGTTTGTTTGAAAATATCTTACCAGCTGATTTGTATAACTAGGACTAAATATTTGTGGCTATTTTAATCGATAAAAAAAATTCTTATTTTATTTTAGATCTTGACAAATTAAAATAAGCTGATACTTTCAATTTATCGAACTATGAACAAACCTTTTATGTGAAATAAATATTTTCTATAAAATTATTAATAGTGGCTCTTGTTTTATAACTTATAGAAAAAGTAAGTTCTTCTAGATTAATATTATTTATTCATGTTAGAGACTGTTATAGAATTATATTTGGAAATCAGAATATTTTAAGTGTTAAATCAATTGTAATATATTTTATCTGGATAAAGAAGACTCATAAAAAATGTTATCTTCTGAATTAGGACAGTTATTTCAAATAATTTACCACTGTATAAGTATTATAAGAATTCAGATTGTTGTTTGTTTTGCTGCTGAAAAAAGATATGATACTTCTGGGAGTTCTTCAAAGCACTCCAATGAACAAAGCACAGAGAACTTGTATGGGTTTCTTCATTAGTATTTTTCCTATTTAAGCAGCAGTTAATTTGTAATTTCTCCTTCATTTTTATAGAGGACAATGAAATGTATGTGTGTTGGGGTGTTACTGTTGTCTGCTTATATCTTTTATTGCTTGTTTACAGCATTAGTCAGAACAAACTCACAGCACTACAGACTGAATGGGGTAACTCCGAGAGAGAAAAGAAATCTGGTAGAAGAAAATTAATTCACACACTTTACATGTGAAGACAGAGAAAGGATAGTTCAGTTTCTGCAGCATTTTCCTCAAGATTCTGACTAATTTTGCTTATGTGAGTCCCAGGATTCAAAGGGAGTGATTTGAAAATCTTTCTGCATGTGAGACTAAATCCTCACTTTGGAGGGAGTATCAACAGACTGCTATTGCACAGGGTAAGAATTCATTTGAATAATGAGTAATTTTTATATATTAAGTGATAACATTTTAAGGATATTATATTAATTCTTAGATTAATTGATTTTATATTGCAGTATGTTTTTGTTTGTCATTTTAAATTTTGTTTTCATTTTCATTTTTAAGAAAAAGCTATTTGTCTTCTTCAGTTTGACTTGTCAGTACAGAAAGTTCACATTCCAAACAGCCCACTCCAGCCAGAACCAGTTTACTTCCTTGTGTCAAGGAAATGTGGAACTTTTAAAAAATGTTAAAAGTTTTTACAAGATGTGATTATCTTCTCTATGTGATTATCTTCTGTATGTGATTATCTTCTGTATGTGATTATCTTCTGTATGTGATTATCTTCTGTATGTGATTATCTTCTCTATGTGATTATCTTCTGTATGTGATTATCTTCTGTATGTGATTATCTTCTGTATGTGATTATCTTCTGTATGTGATTATCTTCTCTATGTGATTATCTTCTGTATGTGATTATCTTCTATATGTGATTATCTTCTGTATGTGATTATCTTCTGTATGTGATTATCTTCTGTATGTGATTATCTTCTGTATGTGATTATCTTCTGTATGTGATTATCTTCTATATGTGATTATCTTCTGTATGTGATTATCTTCTGTATGTGAGTATCTCCTGTATGTGATTATTTTCTGTATGTGATTATCTTCTGTATGTGATTATCTTCTGTATGTGATTATCTTCTGTATGTGGCATCTGAAGTTGGCTGTCGAATGTGACTACTAAACATTTGAATGATTTTCTTTGTTATTAAATGTTTATCTATTTTTAGTTTATTTTGCTGTTATCTTTCTTTTTTCTTTTACTTTATTAGAGAGGAGACATGCTGTCTAAGTGAAATCTTTATCTCTCAATTTAAAATCAGTCATTCAAGTTGTTTGGGTTTGTTTGTATTTGGTTATTTAGAGATCTGCCTGCACACCAGAAATCTATGTAATTACTTTTTGTTTAATTTACTGAATGGAATTTAGTAAACTGTTGTAGTGTTTTGTTATTTACTTGTTAAATTGTTTTTGTTTAAGTGTTTGTTCAGGTGTGTGTTTTACCAGTGTGTCAAGGGTTTTACATGTGTGATGTCAGTGTAACTGGTCTGCAGTTGATTGGTAGTGAATGGTATTTGTTAGGTTTATGCAAGTTTCCAGTCTGTTGATATCTTTCCTGTTTACCAAGTTACATAAAAAAGACCAAGTATTATTACTAATGATTTTGACTGTTTTGTATTTTTCAAGTGTAATTTGATTTTTGTTTAGATTTTTATTTTTATTTTTTTTTTTATATATTCTCTTATGTATTTATTTATTTCCAATAAGCTCAGTCCACCATGCAGTGGATATTTTGTTAGTGCAGTTTTTGGTTTTAGTTTTGTGTTCAGTGACAGCTGAGTCTATCATGTTGTAAGTGAAGTGCAGTATGTGTCAGTTTTGTTTGTGTTTTTCAGTTTAATATGTTTCCATGCTTTGTAGAATCCTTCCCAGTCTGCTTTGGTGAAATTTCATTTGGGTGTAAATACTGAGTTGTTGGAGGTTTTCTTGCTGTTGTAGTTGGTGAGTGTAGGGTGGTGGTCACAATTCAACTCATTTAGAACTTGCCATTGACTCAGTGCTGCAGTGTGTTTGCTGTTAGTGTTAAATCAGTGGTGAACTGGACACACTGGTGAAGGTGAATGTAACATCATTAAGACAAACAAGAATGGAAAGGCCTGTGTTAGGTGTGTATCATGTGAGCCATGTGTTGTGTTAATGGAGGTTCTTTTGTTGAAATTATTTATTTTTATTGGGCTCTGTTTACAATTTTCTTCATGTAGTTGCTGAAAGTTTGCATGTTTTGCAAGGTATCAGGACTGGCTAGAGTTTCTATGGTGATGGACACTGCAGTAGCTGCATGCTAATGACTTCAGTTGTATCACTGTGTGCATTTGGTTGTGTGCCACCAGTTCTGTCAGAGGCCACACAAGTAAATGAGACCTCCTTTCTGTCTGTTGATAGTTGTAACTGTTGTCATGGCAGGTTTTCTGTTAAAGGTAAGTGTGGTCCAGTAGGTTGCTTTTCCCTCCATATACTGACATTAACTAGCTTGGCTTTGTTTGTGAATGAATCTTCTTGTAAACGTTTTTTTTTTAATTTCTTATTTCTATCCAGGTAATATAGTTTGTGATATAATTAAAAAGTGAGTTGGGTGGGTTTTTTCTGTTTTTTTTTTTTTCACTCATTTGGCTTCGGGTTGTTGTTGTTGATGTGCAGACTGTTTTACTGTTTGCTGAGTCAGTTTCAGGATTAGTGTAGGTAATTCCCAGTAAGAAAATGTTGATCCCAGATGGTTACAGTGGAACCAAAAGTCTTTAAGAGTTTTTTGTTGAGCCCAAAATAAATTTTCCATGGGTTGTTATTAATTAATTTCCATTCAGGGTTTTGTCTGAGTCAGTGTTTGTTAGTTTCTTATTTATCACCTTTTGCTTCTGGTCAACTTTTTTCATTTTTTAAATTCAACTTGGGCCTTTCTGCCTTTTGTCTTTTGTAAATCCTAATTTTCATTTCTTAATCATTTGAGAATCATTTAAGTTTGTGGTTTTTATGTTTTCCATGTTTTTGTTTTTTTTATAGGTGGGTCTGTTTCTGAAAGTTTAATGTGTGTAGTTGTGTGTATAATTCAATGGTAATTATTTATACTTCTAATGTGTCTCTATTTACTTCAACACACATGCACACTTAAATATATAAACACACATACACATATTATTTTATTTAGTGTTTTATTTTTCTTTCTCAGCCAGTTATTTTAATTTTATATTTCATTTCTTAGTTTGTTACACTGCAAAAATTTAAAAATGTTTCTTCCTTTCAACTGTTATATTTAATTTATACTACTAGTTTTTATTATTATCATTAGTTTTATTATTGTTATTGTTATTATTATTATTATTATTATTATTATTATTATTATTATTATTATTATTATTATTACATATGACTGTGTTTGATTTTTAGGTGTTTTTTTTTTGTTTTTTTTCTTTTGTTTTTAAAATTTTAAATAATAATTTATATATTTTCTTGTTTTCTTATTTATTTTGTTTCTTCTTCAATGGCAGATTTTACTGACATGTTCTTGTTTTTCAAGATTAGTGAGTTGTCTTCAAACAAACGGAACACTCAGTTTTAAAGAATCTAATCAGAGCATTAAAGGTGGATCGTAGATTAGAATTTTTACTGTTATTTCTTATTAAAAAACAAAAAAATGAAAGAACTTAATTAAAATGTTTTTCTAATATCGTATAGATTTTAAAAATTAAAACAAAACTTGGTATTTAATAAAGTATTATCACCGTTACCTAAACAAATTGTATGACTTATTCTGCATGGTTTTCAGTAATTTATAATTATTAAAATATGTAAACAATTAATCATTTCTGTTGTGTTGTGTTGTTTCTACATTGCTGTTGTGTTGTGTTGTTTCTACATTTCTGTTGTGTTGTGTTGTTTCTACATTTCTGTTGTGTTGTGTTGTTTCTACATTTTTGTGTTTTTGTTTCTACATTTCTGTTTTTTGTGTTGTTTTGTTTTTACATTTGTGTTGTGTTGTTTCTACATTTCTTCTTTGTGTTGTGTTGTTTCTACATTTCTGTTTGTGTTGTGTTGTTTCTACATTTCTGTTGTGTTGTGTTGTTTTCTACATTTCTACATTTGTTGTTGTTGTGTTGTTTCTACATTTCTGTTGTGTTGTGTTGTTTCTACACATTTCTGTTGTGTTGTGTTGTTTCTACATTTCTGTTGTTGTGTTGTTTCTACATATTTTCTGTTTCATTTTTTGTTTCTGTTGTTGTGTTGTTTCTACATTTCTGTTGTTTGTTTTCTACATTTCTGTTGTGTTGTGTTGTTTCTACATTTCTGTTGTGTTGTTTCTACATTTCTGTTGTGTTGTGTTGTTTCTACATTTCTGTTGTGTTGTGTTGTTTCTACATTTCTGTTCAAGTTGTGTTGTTTCTACATTTCTGTTGTGTTGTGTTGTTTCTACTTTTCTGTTGTGTTGTTTCTACATTTCTGTTGTGTTTGTTGTTTCTACATTTTGTTGTGTTGTGTTGTGTTTGTTTCTACATTTCTATTCAAGTTGTGTTGTTTCTACATTTCTGTTGTGTTGTGTTGTTTCTACATTTCTGTTGTGTTGTGTTGTGTTGTGTTGTTTCTACATTTCTGTTGTGTTGTGTTTCTACATTTAATGTTTTACACAAAGAAGTGAATGAAGAAGGTGGAGGCAGTAAATTAACAAGGAGATACAGAGTGAATGAATGAATGAGTGAATGAATGAATGAATGAATGAATGAATGAGTGAGTGAATGAATGAATGAATGAATGAATGAATGAATCAGTGAATGAATGAATGAATGAATGAATGAATGAATTAATTAATGAATATCTGTTTAATTATACTTCATGGTTATTAGTTCTCAAACATGATTTTTATTGTTATTATTATATTTTTTTTTTTTTTTCATAATGTTGTTAAAAATTAATTATGAAAATAAAGTTAGCTGTACCAACCAGGGTTGTTTTGTTTTTTGTGTTTTTAACAATTTTTGATTTCTTACTCACTGATTTTCAATGTTAAATAAACATTATCTTAAGTATTGAATAAAAAAAAAAAGTTTTATTAAAACTACTTATAAAATGATATTTTTAGTGTATATGCCAAAATTTATAATGCTCAGTAAATACTAAGTTTGGTTTTATTGTACCAAAACTATATAAATAAAAATATTCCTTATCCTCTAATTTAATAAAAGCTTGCTAAAACTATACATATAAAATGAAAAACAAAAACCAGAATAATTTGAAATACTTATTTCAACAAGAAAACAAAGTTTAACATCAAAACTACTTTTTCAAATGAAAAATAAAAGTTTAGAAAAACTTTGCCAAAATTGTTCATTAAAAATTTAGAAAACCATGATATAAAATGTTTCAAAAAAGTTTAAAAATATAAATTAAATTAAAAAAAATTGTTTAAAAATATTTTTCATGAAGTTTTAAAGAGTTGAGAGGTTGACATTAATAAAACAAAAAAAACCACTTCTTTTTTCTAGTGATCAATATAAATATATTAATAAAATATACAACATAGAAAAGAAAAAGAATACCAAGACATTTGTTTACAAAAACTATAAAACTTAATAAATAAGTTGACATATAATGGAGCCTGCAAATTAGTGATTAAGAACATTTTCAGTTTCTGATTTTATCTTCCAAACAACAAATACATGGCAAAACTGAAGAAGGTTTGACAATTCATTTAACTGGATTCCATTTTATGTTTTAACAAAGTTTTATACATTCAAACATTTTAACAAAACTCTTAGTATTTAATATTTTAGCAGATGATTAAGTAATTGTTCTTTCAAAATAATTATTTAAAAAATAAAATTAAATTTAACAAAATTTATTTATTCTTGTTGGAAACCGAATTTGTTTTTATATGAAGTGTGTGTTTTTGTTTTCAAGTCAGATAATTAATGGTATTTTCTTTCTTGACTTTTAATTAAGTAAATAAATAAATATATTTTACAAAAATTGACAAGTAAGATCAATAATCTTTATGTGTTAATTTTTGAAGATACATTTTCTAAAGTACAGTCCTTTTCTCCCAACTGCTATATCAATGTCACAGTTTGACTTTTTCTTTGCATCTACAGATATCATTATTTAAAAAAGAAAATTTTGTATAATAATAATATTAAAATATTCTCATATGACATTAAATGATTTATATTTTACGGTTTATAAAATCTAGTTGTAAACTGAATTACCTGTCCATTATACTCAGCATCTGATTTCAAAACACTTGAACTCATCTGAGTTTGTACAAATTTCTTTTTAACAGCAAGAACTGGAGAAATGATTGTTCTTCACTGAGTTGTACTACAAGCCTGGTCAAGTGGTCATCCTTGGCCTGATAGAACTTTTCTGGTCAGCAAGGGATTGTTTATCCTGTAAAAGTAGTAAACAAAACTTATCACTGATAACCCTAATAAATAAAATTGATTTACTAAAAAAAAGTATAACATTTATCATTGGAAAGAATAGCAAATTATTATTTAAAAGTTACTTAAAGCATTAAAATTACAAATTATTTAGTCAGAATAAATAAATTTTACACAATTTAAATATTACATCTGATATCATCATTAAGATATCTCTTGAAAATTATCTGCTTGTCTGTTATTTTGTAAAAAATTCAGAAGTTTATAATTTTTAGTGTTCATTACCAGCAACAAAAATGCCAAGCTGCAAGTTTCTTCAGTTTTGTGGTAAACTTGAAAAACTGTAATTATCAAGATTGTTCACCATTAATAAACAAAATAATATTTTGGATGGACAGAAAAGGAATTTACTTTATTTATCATGGATTTTAATAATAAAGAGTTCACTTTCTTTTTATTTTTTTTATTATTATTTTTTTAATTTCCAAAACATATAATGTTGTATATATAAGATATTTGTTAATAATAACTTTTCTGTTTTGCTTTTTTTTCTTCTGTAGTATTAGTTTAATTATATCTTTGACACCTATAAAAAACAGCAGTTTCAAACCTTTGGTCTGTAGAGAACATTCAGCTCAAACAACATGGAGACAATGTGAGAATTCTGTCACATGAACTGACATGATCAACATCGTGGACAACATGGACTGCAGTGGAAGTTCAGTCATCTGTAAATATAACATAGAAGTATATGAGCTTATTAAAATTTATAATATACATATACATGATTAATAGTTTGCTAATAAACAAGAATCCAAAATAATCCCAGAGGTCAGTCTATCCTTGAAACATTACACTGTTTCCCATTCCACACTGAGCTCCATTAATAATTTATCAAAATAACAGAATTTGTTTTAAGATAAATGAAAAAAACATATTTAAAAGATTTGTCAAAAATAACTAACTAAAAGAGTGGTGGAAACACATTTTATTTTATATTCTTACAATGGTTATAATACAGACACTATACAATATGTAAATAAATCTATACTTTAACAGGATTTCCTGACTTATTCAGTTAAACAGTGAATATATTTTATGTGTCTGTGATGTTCACTGTTCATTGTAACAACATACTTGATTTAATCTGACAAGAAATCATTTCCTCAACTGACTGCATCTTTTACTGTGTTTGCGCCGATAAACAGGAAACTATATGTTGGTCTCAAACCACCATTAATTTCTACAGATTTTGGAATAATTTTTTAAAGAAATAAACAGTTTTATAAATTGTTAAATTCTAAATGAAAATTAGGATTATGTGTGATCAGTTTTTAATATTTTTATTTTATTATTATATTTTTTTTACACTTTCGCAGTTTATAAAGTTAAATTTTGTTATTTTAAATATAATAATAATAAAAACAATAATAAATAAATAAATAATTAGTAAAATAATAAATCTTGTTCATGAGTGGACACATAATTAAGCATTTCAGACAGAAAATCCTTGAATCTAGAAAATGTAACAGATTTAGATAATTAAACCATTCAACACAATCTGCAAATATTTCTGTTTTACAGAACAACATGATATTTTCTAAGTCAGTGTAAAACAGTATTTATTAATTATAATTGTATTTATGCTTGAAGAGAGGAAGGAATGTGTTAGTATTTCTTCTAGCTGTGTCTTGAACTTTTTGATATTACAAACAAAATAAATACTAGAAAACATAAAGCCATGTTTAAGACATTTTCTTTGCCACTTGAAGATGGCTGCAGCACTGTGAAATCCATGGCTACAGTCTCATGAGGTCTAACAGCAACACGATGTCACAAAGGTAGTTTCAGTTTGAGTTGAGGTCTAACAGCAATACGATGTCACAAAGGTAGTTTCAGTTTGAGTTGAGGTCTAACAGCAATACCATGTCACAAAGGTAGTTTCAGTTTGAGTTGAGGTCTAACAGCAATACCATGTCACAAAGGTAGTTTCAGTTTTGAGGTCTAACAGCAATACCATGTGCAGTTTAGGTCTAACCGATGTCACAAAGGTAGTTTCAGTTTGAGTTGTGCAGTTTAGTCACCTCACACGTTTCACACTCTTTACACCATTGTTCCACATCTTTGTGAATTTCAGGCCAGTAACATCTTCTTCTAATAAGACTCACGTTTCTATCAAAACCTTGTCAGAATGTTGATATGTTTTAGAGGGCTTAGTTCATAACTTGATAATTGAAATAGTTGTTAAAAAACTGACTTTATCAGTTTATGCTAAATTTTAAAGTTGCCATGTGATTCATTATTTGATTTACAAAAAATTGTGTTATTTAACAAACCATGAAAACTGAGACTTCAGACAACAGCTGCAGTACATCCATCTCCTATGTCTGTTAGTATGTCTGTCATCACAGGATCAGTCACACTGTCTGAAGGGCTGGAAGTTCCAATCTGGTAACATGAACATTAAACATTTTAAAATACTGATAAAATATGCTGCTTCTTTTCTTTTCTTTTTTAAATATAGAAATTGACAACAAAATAATTACATTTACATGAAGGTAAGTATATCTGTGTGTTAAGGGTACATGAGACCAATGTACATGGTATAAAATGTAGTGTGTTACAAGATACTAATATAATTTGTATGTATGTGCACTGTGTGTGTGTGTGTGTGTGTGTGTGTGTGTGTGTGTGTGTGTGTGTGTGTGTGTGCTGATATACTACTTACAAAGTGATTCTTCATATATCAAATTAAATTAAAATAAACTCACAACTCGGAATGGTGCAATCTGCATGAGACTGGTTTCTGTAACAGCTGATTCATGCTTCTCCATAACGTAAATTACCTTTCTGTCTCCGAATCCGATTCACGCTTGTTTCGCACAAATATAAAACATCCGAATCCACTTGGATTCTCGTGAAATATTTTCAAAATGCTATTAAATTGAATAATCAACAAGTAAAACGTTTCCGACTAAAAAAACAAAAAATAGTCTGGTTATCAAGCATCACTTTAAACTGGTTTGAAAAGCGTAGCATAGTTTCGAATCCGTGTATGTTCAAAACATCGTGGTTTATCAAGACTAGCGGTGGTTAACCTATAAATAGAACCGAAAGGAACATGCTTGTTCTGCGACGGAAAGGAACATGCTTGTTCAGTGTTCTTGTTAATTTTTTTCCTTCCTCCTTCCTTCCATGCTTGTTCAGTGTTCTTCAGTTTCTGCAATTCTTAATAAATAACAAGATATATTAATTTACTGTGCCAAATTTAGTATTATTTCAGATATTATTTTGTCTGTGTGTTGAGCACACTCAACATGAAAAGCTTGTTTTAATATAGTTATAAATACAAACACTGACATTTAAAATTTAATATCAATTTAACAAGTGTGTTTGAATAAAAGTAAGTCCAGTTACAGATACTTATTTTATTTACTGTGTGTTGAGCACATTCAACAGAAAAAGATGTTTAAAATCAAAACAAGTCTAATTACATACATACAGTTCATTTTATTTCTTGTGTTGATCATATTAAATTAAAGAAAAAAAAAGCTTTCTCTAATCTTTTTTTTTGTATAAAAATAAATTACCCTGCAAAACAGTAATAACAACAACAACAATAATATTAATGATGATAATATATAGTAATACTTCTATTAATAATAATAAATAATAATAATAACAATAGTAATGATAATGGTAATAATCATAATAATGATGATGAAAATAATAATAGTAGTAGTAGTAATAAAAAAAACTAATAATAATATTAATAATAGCAACAATAACAAAAGAACATAATAATAGGACTTTACGATACAAACTCTGAAACTTGAGACAATTTAAAAAATGAAAAAGTACAGATATTAATAACTTTAATAATTAGAAGATATATCTTGAAAGATAAGAAATTTTTAAAGTATTTCATTCACATCTGATTTTTCATAGAAAGGTTCTTTAAATTCATTTGTAGCATTTTCTCCATATGCTTACTGCAAAATCCAGGCCTGAAAAACATCAAAAATAAATCAGAAATAATAATAATAAGAAGAATATGAAAAATAGCAATAAAGATTAAAAAATAATAATAATAATAAAGATTAAAACAAATAATAATAACAAATAAAACAAATTAATAATAAGAAGTAGTAGTAGTAATAATAAGAAGAAATAAAATAAAACAAATTGTAAATAAATTAAAATTGAAGTAAAAAAAAAAGGAAGGGAAACAGAAGAATTTTTCATAAACAATTAAATATTTATAGGTAATATGGTAAACCATTTCTGCCTTGTTGTCAACTCTTTTTTAATTCTTCCAGACTTGTAAGCACTGAATAATTCAAACTTGTATATTAACAGATTTATATTGTACGAGTTAAATATTTTGTAATACAGGTGTGATGGAGCAGTTAATGTCATTATCTACAGATACAGGTGTAAATAGTATTATTTCAGTAGTGTATTGTGTATGTGATTGGACAGTGTAGTATTATCTTCTGTGATTATTAAAAATTATTTATGTGTTTTAATGTGTGTATGTCTGTTAAATATTATTATAACAAATAAATGGCATTGGCTAAAATATAATTTTATTAATATTTTACAGTGTCTACATATTGAATAACTGGGACATACTTTTCCTAAATTTTTATCTTTATTATTAATTTTTTAATGTTAACAGGTATTTAGCTTAAATAATATGAAAGAAAATTACAAACTGTTTAAAAAGTTATTTAAATAGGTATAGAAATGTACAGAGCAACTTGACATAAATTTGAGAAAAAAAGGAAATCATAGACTGAGAGAAAACAACCTGTTAAACATATTGTGTTAATAGTTTTCTCAGTTTTTAAAAAGACAAAAACAAAAAAATAATAATAATAATAATAATAATAATAATAATAATAATAATAATAATAATAATAATAAATGGTTACCAGTCATATTGTCATGTGAAAATGTCCCTGGTTCCTACCAAAACATCCCAGTCACATTTAACACTGACTACACAGTGCATACAATAACTGTTTGACAGAATCAAATTCAGTGACATTTCAAACCTATTAAATTCCTGGATGACTTAGACCTATACACATTTTGTCAAACTAGTTCTGTAAAAACTGCACTAAAACCATTGTAATTTGTGTATTTATATGAGTACCTTTTTTTCAACCATTGTTCTGATGGTCTTGAATCGAAGATACAGAAGAAAATAAGATTCAGTTCTATGTCATTGATTTCTTCAACTAAATTTTATAAAATATATACATACAAACTTAAAAGACTTTGTAACTTAGCACATACAAACTTAGAAGACCATGAAGTCTAGCAAATACTAACATACAAAGTTAAAAGACACATTTTTTAAAATAACTATATACACACAGAGTTAATGAATTCTGTTCTTACATGTGATCCATACTGGGTGCAACAATGTATGCGCACTGGTGTAGAAGTTGCTTCACAGTTTTGTTCCCTGCGATGTAGGCATCCTACATGTTGTCCTTGGTGCTGTCAGTATTTCTTCTGTTGTCAGTGTTTTAGGTTATTTTCAGACAGCAACTGAACTTGAACATCAATGAGTTGTGCATGCTCCTGAAGTAGATGAACTATTTTGTTGAACTCAAGATTTCCGTTCTTGGCATCAGATGTTGCTTATCGCTGACTTTGATGTCTCAACTTCTGTTGGTGTCGTTTGGCAGCTGGTTTACTGGTTTGATAATGCTGGTAAGGGTCATCAACTACAAAACATAACTGAAAAACATGTGAATCAATGTTAAAAGCATTCAATCAGAATTATAATCTTCACTTCACTGTAAGAGAATTAAAATGTGTGACTAAAAAGAAAAAAAAGCACTGTTACAGGACCTGACAAAGTAAAAATACAATAACACAGCACCTGCCAGAACAAACATTATTAATTATACTTGATCTGTTTAATATAAATATGGTCAACAGTCTGGAAACATGTTTTAGAAAGGAAAGACTGAAAATACAAGAAGACACTGTATACCTTGTTTATCAGCTTCAAACAGCTTCTCTGTATCAGTGAGTAGAAACTCCTGAACACTGAAAACCAGTCAAAGATGCACACAAATTTCATGAAGTAAAATGACAACTTTTGTGGAGTCATGGTCAGAATGGGAATGTGTTTCAAACTGCAGGTTAATCTTTGCTTGCATTTCTATCAGTGCTTCAAACATGTTCACAAACACATTTGGTCAAGCATTCATTGCCTGTGGTGGAAATTAAATAAAGAATTATATGATTTTTATATCCTAATATTTATAATAATGAAAGTTGATTAATGACATCTTGTAACATATTTTAATGCAAGTGATTAAACTAAAATTGGAATTAATTTAACAGATTGTATATGATCTGTTACACATTGTCATTTAATAAAACAACAAACATTAACATACATGTAATTAATCCACTCCCAATACTAGAATATAAGCATTTTAACAGATTAATTGTTCTTAAAAGAAAATTAGAAAATAATTATCAGGCCAAAGTTAAAAATATACTCAATGGTTTACACTTTTTTTACTTTGATAACTAAACTCAGGTCATATTAATTTTCAACTAACTACTTTTATACACATACCATAATAACTTAATTTTATTTACCTTTGAATCTTTGAACCTCCTGTCCAGCAGCCATATTACCTGAAACACCAAGCTATTATCTAAAAATAGTACATAAATGTCTACTTTCAATCTCTCTAAGTATAACAAATAATAAGTAAACAGACTTTTGTCATCTAATTTAAGTACAATTAAGTGATTGATAGATTAGTGCTAGTTATATTTAAAACTACTGATAACTGCTAATCAAATCAGTAATCTCATTGTTCCTGATATAAAGCTGTCAAAAACTTCTGGAAATAATTACTAAGAAAATGTAAAATTTTAAAATATTTAAAATGTTAAAAACAAATTAAAACAATAAAAACCCATTGAATTGTGGGTAAATTCTTACACTGCAAATTAATCAAACATGTCTTACATGGTTTCTGGGATGCTGTGTCATTAGAAGACCTGTAAATTCTTCAGAGGCTGTGACCTGAAGTTCCTCTAACAAGTTTGTTGTGTGTTAGGTCAGTGTGAGAATACAGTGAGGTCAGGTGACACAGTGTGACTCAAGTCTGTGTGAAGATTGTGTTCAGTGAGGTCAGGTGACACAGTGTGACTCAAGTCTGAGTGAAGATTGAGTTCAGTGAGCAAGTCCAACTCAAACTTCTCTCTCAGTAGCAGAACAGCTGTGAAAATAAAAACAATTAATCACTTATTCATTTAATAATAATATTAATTCAGCAAAATCTTTATCTATTTATAATCAGAAATAAAATATTATTGTATTGTTCTGCTTCAGTAAAATTATAACTCTTTCTTTCAAATTAATGATTATCCACTTATTTCTTCTTGTTTTCTTCTCCAAAAAAAACTGCAGTTATCTAACATAAATCTGGCCACATAAAATAGTTTCAATAAATAAAGCATTTAATGTGATAAGATATAATTAAAATGTTACTTTAATGTGAATTTGCTTCTGTTTATTTTATAAAAGACACAGTAGTGAAATTATATACTTGAAATATATCTTGTAAATTTCCACAGTTAAATGTAACTAAAATAAACTTTTAATATCTAGCAGATATAATAAAAATAAAAGAAAAAAAATATATATACTGAAAATAGCATAAGAAAAATACTGGTTGGACACATACTTGAGTGTGAGTTTTTATTTCTGTGTATGAAAACAAGAACTGTATTTGTCTTTTCTGAACCTGGCTACAGCCTCAAATGTACTGATTCCTTCATCACCATCAAAGATGAAACTTGAAAGTGTTTGAAATTCTAAAGTCTTCCCACATCAACAACAAGGACATCGTCTGTTCTAGAGTTGTGAGGATGATGACAAAACCTGCCTCATGTCCAGTTTTATACATGACCCTCAACTGTCTTGTTACTGACCTTCAAAACAGAAATAATATAATAAATTAAATTAAATAAAGATAATAAATGGAATGTCAAATGCAATACAGCACATTATTAAGATTAGAGTATTTTTTTATTCATAACTGTATAACGACAGTAAAATACCATGAAAAAATAATTAAGAAAACAGAAAAAAATATAATAATAACAGTAGTAATTAAATAAATAATTAAAAAATATAATATCGATGAAAAAATAAAACATTGAATACAGCTTCATAATGAAGTTCATTATGACATCTACAAAACTTTTATTGACAGTTTTAATGTGTCTTGTTTATTTAGTTAAATTATATTACAATTCATTTTACACCTTCACTTTTCTGTTTTGCAATCAAATATAATTCTTTAACATGCATGAGTAATATTAATCCACAATATTTTATTTTATTTTTATTTATTTATTTATTCATTATTATTATTAAGAATCCTGAAGATTATTTATGTTACATGCAATAAAACTAATATTAGGAAAAGAAATAAAACTACACAAATTATGCATATATGCATTATTTAAAAAAAAAAAAAAAAAAAATAAAAAAATAAAAGAATCATTATAATAATAATAATTATAAAATAATAAATTTAAAAAAAAATAATGACAAAAAAAAAAAGGTATTCACTTTCTTCAACTAATAAAATTCCAAAGCCTTTGTCAACAGTAACAAAATAGAACGTCTGCCTGTACTCTTGTATACAGTCACTGATCGACGAGTGACACAACTTGACCTTTAACCCCACGTTTGTGTCGTGTAGTAAAATGTGTCTGCACTTCCTGAACTCTGCCGTAAAAAAAAAAAAAAAAAAAAAAAAAATATATATTAATAACTACTACTACTACTACTACTACTACTACTACTACTACTAATAATAATAATAATAAATAATAAATTAAAAAAAAAAAAAAAAAAAAAAAAACGGAGATATAGAGAGATAAAGAGTAAGAAAAAAAGAAAGGAAAGGAAAAAAAAAAAAAAAAAATAAAAGAAAAAAAAAAAAAAAAAGATAAATAATAATAATAATAATAATAATAATAATAATAATAATAATAATAAGATGAAGTCGACGAAGAAGAAGATGAACATAAATAAATAAATAAATATTGCTAGTAATTTTGTCAGATGAAAAATCAGAGGCTGGCTAATTTTAGTTAACAATGAACAGCTCTTTTTCGCTTACGTACAGAAAATGTCGTGTTTCACTACACATCCTCCGACCCCGTACATTCGTATCCAACAGAAATGAAATTGTGGAAACAGACTGACATTTGAAATGGTTTGACACCTGCAAATCATTCTAATATCGTTTTGTACGCGAACACTCGTTATCGCCGTATAAAGCACGAAGTGTAATAACGTTAAAAGTGGGTCAAGAGTTCACTCGCTGAAAACCATGTTTGTTTCACGAGCTTTGCGTGCGTCTTTTGTCCCAGTTTCAACAACTGATTTTATTTAAATATGTCGGCAAGAATTTCCGTACAGTATGAGTGAAGAAGTATTAAGCTTTCAGAAAAAAAAGAAGAAGAAAAGGAGGGAAAAGAAAACCAAAGGGTGACGTAGAAATAACGAGTGTTATAAATTGTAATAAAATATAAAAATAATAAAAATTGTGTTAGAAAATATTTTGTCCTGATTGGGGTTAGTGTGTTCTTGACGTCTGCAATAGTATGCATTATTAAAAAAAAAAAGGAAATAAAAAAAAAAAAAAAAAAATAAAAGAATCATTATAATAATAATAATTGTTATAATATAATAATAATAAAAAAAAAAAAAACTAATGACAAATAAAAAAAGGTATTCACTTTCTTCAACTAATAAAATTCCAAAGCCTTTGTCAACAGTAACAAAATAGAACGTCTGCCTGTACTCTTGTATACAGTCACTGATCGACGAGTGACACAACTTGACCTTTAACCCCACTTTTTTTGTGTCGTGTAGTAAACTTTGAACTCTGCTTGTAATCCTTTTTTTTTTTTAAAAAAGA
This sequence comes from Chrysomallon squamiferum, assembly GCA_012295275.1. NCBI lineage: Eukaryota > Metazoa > Mollusca > Gastropoda > Neomphalida > Peltospiridae > Chrysomallon > Chrysomallon squamiferum. The sequence goes on from CM022678.1 coordinate 9,146,011, forward strand.
AGAAAAAAGCGTGTATTATTGTAGTTAAGCAAACTACTGAATTCGTCGAATCGAACATTTATTTCTTTGTTTAATTTAAAAAATAATAATAATAATAATAATAATAATAATAATACGAAATAAAAATAATAATTTAATTTAAGAATAAAAAAAATAAAAGTAAAATAAGAAAAAAAAAGAAAAGAAAGTAGGTAATAGGAAATATTGTAAATTAACATAAAACAAACTGTGTAATAAATCAAAATTTTTCCCAATCTAACACTTAATTATTATATCGAAAATGGTGATATTTCCATCTCTATTTATCTACAGCATTTCGGGATGGTAATATTTCTCAATAGTTTTACCAAATAAGGGATTGAATATTATATCAACACTGTTAGTAGAATATTATATCAACACTGCTTGAAAAATGTATGTAACACAGTTATTTTGTAAGCATTTTAATTTAACACATGTTGCAATTACCAATTAAGGTAATTGCAACATGTGTTACAATGGCGTTACATTCAATTAAAATTTTTAATTTATATATATATATATATATATATATATTTCGTTCAGGAATAAATGAGAATAGCGTCTCTGAATAAAACCGTCACAGTTTTTTCATCTTTTCATAAAGTGAAACCCGATTTACAGGTTTGTTGGACAACAGAGAAAGATAATACACTTCTACAACCAAAATAGATATTGATTAAACTTGTATGGTTACATAGAGACGACTATCGATCTTTTTTTTATGAGATAAATGTATAATCAATAGTAATGTAAAACAGGACACAAAGATTAACAAACGTATGCTTTTAGTCACGTTCATAATAATAATAATAATAATAATAATAATAATAATAATATTTTTCCTCTCAGTATTAGATACCTTTGTTTAGTATTGTCAAAACACATACACACACACACACACATACGCACAACCCCCCCACACACATATATGGTTTTTAAACTAATTAATTCAGTATATTATAGTATATTACATTAGTTGCCAAATCTGAACATATACTCTTTATTTCCATGCATGAATGAGGGAATTTATTGTATATATATATAATTACAAGACGCAGAAAAAATGGCGGCAAGCAAGATGATAAATCACGATTTTGCGATCCTCCTGCAATTTACCGGGCGCCATTTTGGTGACATTTCGGGTTTCCATTATGTTGTATCCTAAAGTTGTATCCTAAGCAGAAGCGAGCGTAGCGACAGTATCATTATCTTAAAAAAAATTCCGCATGAATTAAAAACACATATTAAACATTTAGTACAGACCCGAAACCAACTATTCATCTATCAGAAAAATAAAACTGCGAGAAAATGCCTTTAAAATTTTACTAATGTGTTTTGAAAATACTGTCAGCTTTTTTAGTTTTCATTGTTCATTTTATTTTAAGTGTCGAGATCTTCAGTGACTACATTTTGAGCGATTCATACATAGCGATTGTCAGTTTGAGCGATTGACAATAGAGCGATTGTAGTCTTTAAGTGTTTAATTAGCGATTTAAAGCGAAAGTATCTGGGAATTTTTAGAAGAAATTAATTAAACTAAATTAATTTAGAAAACTGGGCATGAGTTCCGAATGTTCGAGTATTTATAGCCTAAAGAAACTGAAATAAAATACATTATTTTCTTTTTGTATATAGTTTTTATCATTTTCCTATCACCTTTAAAACAGAAAATGCTAACGGTACATCACTTAATCTGCCAACCACAGAAATTGCTAGGCGTAGCATGTAGTCGCTCAAACGTCATTGAACAGTTTTATATTTTATGTATATATTATGTGTGTGTATAAATTTTCCCCAGGAAAAACAAAATGATCGAAATATATATATATATATATATATATCGATAGATAGATATAAAACAAAACATAATGTGTTTGTAACTAAAAACAGAAAGTAGCGGCAACATATGTTAAAATAAATTACGTTTATTTTTGTAAATTTATTAACTAAGCTGTAGATAAACAGAGAGCGAATCAGCTGCACATAATCATCACATTTCATATAATAATTAATATCGGCAAATCAATTTAATTATAATGACAGAAAATAATAATTTTACTCAGTCATATTTCTTTCACACACACACACACACACAACACACACACACACAGTATATGCACGTGTAGAGAGAGAGAGAGAGAGAGAGAGAGAGAGAGAGATTAGATTAATTACACTTATATAAAAAAATAATAAAATTTATTAAATTTAATTACAATTATGCTTGTAGTTTGCGTATATTTGTGACAGTGTTTTATTTTTAATCATATCTCTTGTGTCCACTGAATGAACCTGACATTGTCAAACATTCATGAACTCATCTCTTTCACGCATAGAAACAAATAGTATGTTTAGATTAGTCAATTAATGAAATATGTTCTATAATATATATATTTAATTAATTAGATTAAAACCATTTTATATATATATATATATAATAAAATGAAATAAAGCTATTTAAACAGACAGAGAGATATATATATATTTATTATTATTTTGTTACTATTGTTTATACGTGACTGAAATCATATATTCACCTTGTATGCTGTTTTTCATTATTAAAGTTTATTTATATATCTTACGAAAAGACCTGATACCGCCAGTTCACTTTTCAAGTTTAAACACGATACAATTTTGGCGGCTAAATGTATTATCTTTCTCTGTCCCACTTCAAGCTGGCCGCTGTGTCTATTATTACAACATGTGTGATAGGCTCTAACCAGCATTTTATAAATTAATTCAGTACACAAACTATGTTAAGGTAGTTGTTAATTTTAATCCTGTTTACTTAACTACAACAATTTAAAAATTTCACGATTATTTTTTATCAGAAGAAACAAACGTTTTATAGAAAACTTCAAAGCTTCTACCCCTTTTTTTTTTTTACATGATATGGTATCTTCCGCTCAGTAAGTGTCGTCTGACAAAATCGGGCTGCGCTAATGCAAGAGTAAATTGACCTTGCAGTCGAACAAGCGGATACATTATTTTCAGCTGCTAAAATTTTCATTTCTCAAGACTAAGTAAGTCAAATTATTATTATTATTATTATTATTATTATTATTATTATTATTATTATTATTATTATTATTCGTGTTCTAAGATATTTTAAAATATTATTTTCAAAGTCAATTCCACGATTACTGTATCGTGCGTGGTATATGATTTTCAAGAAAAGTAGGTCGTCACATTGCGAGAAACGATTTCTTTTCTAGTGGTGTATTAAATTAACTTGCAACATTCATGGATACACACACATGTTTAGTTTGTTGGTGTTTTTTTCTTTGCTTCATACAATTTATTACAGCCGACTTCGTTTATTATATTAGTTTTGTCGCCCACAATTTACAACAGACTGTCGTCTTCCTTCTCAAATTAAGAGTGACGTCACAAGGTTAAATTTAGCAAGTTCGTAATGCACTTTTATTTTACAAATAAGACTAAATAAACAGTTTTTTTTAATAATTTACATTCGCAGTTTTTATATTTATCATTTCATTATTTATTTATATATACCATTCGTCGTACCTCCAGTCAATTGTTTTCAGTCAACTGTTTTCATTATTATTTTATTATTATTATTATTATTATTATTGTAATTATTATTACTTAGTTACATTTTTCTTTCTCTATATTTTCACTTAGTCTTCCCAGGTGTTGTTGTTATTATTATTATTATTATTATTATTATTATTATTATTATTATTATTATTATTATTATTATTATTATTATTATTCACAGATATGGCAACAGCTTCAAACTCGGATGACAGTATTTCGTGTGCTCTGCTCTGTTTGGACGTTTTCGACAAACCAAGAGTTTTTTCATGTGGACATTCGTTCTGCTTGAAATGCCTGCAGAATTACATCAGCACAAATTACAACAACAACGACACAGAAATAAGCTGCCCGTTCTGCAGGCAGAATGTCCACATTCCAGACAGCACGAAACCAGTGGAAACATGGGCAGCTCAGTTCTCTATAAACAAGTCACTGGTGGACGCCATTAACAAAATAGAACATTTAACGTGTTGTGAGTCAGCTTTGCTATGCCTTGATCAAACAATAATAATAAAAAAAAAAAAAAAAAATACACTGATCATTTAACTAAAAATATTTGTTGTTTTATTAACCATCGCAGCATAAAGAAATAGAGGACATTTTATCTATAACATTTTTCTACTCAGATTTTACATTTAGTTGATAAAATAAATTCTATATCTCTTCACATTGTATGCATGTCTTTATTAATAGTAGTAGTACTAATATTATTATTATTATTATTATTCTATTATTTATTTTATTTATTTATTTATTTATTTATTTCAGCTAAAAAGGGAGGCCACATTTCAATTCTGAGTTCTGTTTCTGAGAGTCTCAAATCCTACAAAGAAATTCTTCAGACAGAGATGGATGATAAGATTGAGCAACTTCGCCAAGCCGTCGACATCAACGTCGTGGACACCACAGAAGAGGTCAGAAGGATTGGTAACACACTAATCACAGATTTCACAGCCGCAGTCCACAAAGAACAAGACAGGCTAATAAGAGAAATAGAAAAATCTCAGAACTTTGTAAACTCAGAAATAGAAAAATTGTTCAGTGAACACAAACATCTGATTGATGAAAATGAAAAGTTTATAAAACTTGGTGAAAATTTGATAAAAGAAAAATCAGAGTCAGACATAAAAACAAATCTTCCAAAATTCACCAAACTTCAAAACACAACTTCCGAGTTTCTGACAAATTCTCTTTCACAAATAGAAAAAGTAGAATTCAAAATAAATCTCAGAAAATCTGATAAAAAGAAAGAAATGTCTGTACACATCGGTGAAATAATCACAAACATCGAAACAGACACACAGATAGACAAACAGACAGACACACTCAAACACACAGACACCATTAACACAAAAACACACACAAACACACAGACACCATTAACACAAAAACACAACACACAGACACACAGATAGACAAACAGACAGACACACTCAAACACACAGACACCATTAACACAAAAACACAAGAAGATAAAATAGATCCAGTTGTGTTTTCCATCCTGGTGTCAGGTGAGGACAAGAGTAAAATTGTTGTTAGTGATAGAAACAATAAATGTGTAAAATGTTTTTGTTTAGAAAGAAAATCACTGATAAACAAACATGTGACTTCCACTGGTCCACGCGGTCTTGCTGAGTCACGTGATCAGCAGGGTGATGCTGTTGTTGTCGTTGCTCTGCCAAATCAAAATAAAATATTGTTTTTAAATTTGGAAAACTTCAAACTGATAAAAACAATTACAACTGGTAAACAGTATGAGTTTATCTCTGTGTTACCTGGCAACCGTCTCGCGGTCACTGGTGCGTGGTCTAATCAGTGCTTGGACATACTGACAGACAGTGGTCAGCTCATTAATTCTATCTCAACAGATTTGATCCCCAGTCCGAGGTTTCTCACAGTTCACGATCAATGTCTGATTGTTGTGTCACTGGGAGAAAACAGTTTATTTTGTGTGACGTCATCAGGTGACGTCAAATGGAAGTCACGTGATTCAGACAAACTGAGAGGCTTGGCAGGTGTTACATGTGACAGGGAGGGAAATATTTTTGTTTGTAGTTGGAATAGAAAATGTGTTGTTCAGTTCTCTCGAGATGGTAACATTACACGTGACATCCTCACTGACCAGGATGGACTGTCCGAACCTTGGTGTGTCTGTTGTGATGACAACAAACTCTACGTGGCACAGTTTAATGAAATAAAAATATTTACGTGGTGTAAAAAGTAAACTTCAAACTGTCTGCTAAGTTAGTTTCACTGAACTGTTTTGAAGTTGAAAGTCCACAGACATTTCTTTCTTGTAAATAAACAGAAAATCAGTTATTTATTTACTGTAAGGTAATTAATTTAGTTAATTTGTTTACTTTCTTTATTTTTATTTTTAAATATGTTATTTATTTATTATGAATTACTTTATCGTTTAAACTTGCTAAATTACAAAATAGATTTCACTTTAAAACAAACTCTGATTTACTTTTGAAATTTTCACCAAGTTTTGTCATTTCTCTCTCTCTCTCTCTCTCTCTCTCTCTCTCTCTCTCTCTCTCTCTCTCTCTCTCTCTCTCTCTCTCTCTCTCTCTCTCTCTCACATCTAAACTATTCTATTATTTTGCAAAGTAATTTATTTCAATGAATGTTGTACATATTTGTACATACTACAATGCAATCAGACAAAAGTGCAATAAAATATTTATATGATAATAAATAAAATTGTTCTGTCTTTATTTCATTTAAATTTTAAAACTCTTTTACATTGTTTCGTGATCTCTTTGTCTGTATAGCTAATATATATTCACCTAACTGTATGTCTGTCTGTATAATATAATTAATGTGTATAATGTCAGTGTAGAACAAACTAGTTCAATGATGAGATTTATTATAAATTTATTATTAACAGCTAATACAAATTGTTGTTTTGGAGATCCCTAGCATTTTCAACATGTGAAAAATCTCTGTGACACTTTCCCCGCGGGTCGGGAGAAATGTTTCAACACGTGCAAAAGGTGCGCGCAAACATACACACAAACATACATATACATACACACACATACACATAGACATACATACACAAACATACATAAAACACATACACATAGACACACATACACATACATACATACAAACACATACATACGCATACATACTCATACATATACATACACACATATACATTCGTACACACATATACATACACACAAACACACACATTGATACACATAAACATACACACATACACACACATCTACACACAAACATACATACAGGTACACATGCACACACAAACACACACATACATACACAGACACATACACACATACACGCACACACATCCACACACACATACATACACAGACACATACACTCACGCACACACACCCATACTCACAAACACACAAACACATACATACATACATACACATACACAGAAACACACAGACATACACATACATACACATACACACAAACACACACATACACATAGACGCACATACACATACATACACATACATACATACAAACTCTTACACATAGACACACATACACATACATACATACAAGCACATACATATAGATACACACACATACACATACATACACACATACACGCAGATGCACATAATGGAGATAAAGATAAAACACGCACGAAGTATAGTTACATTAACACACAGTTATACACATTAATACACATAACGGTGATAAAGATAAAACACGCACATGGTATACTTACATACGTACACACACAGTTATACATACTAATACATACAAAGGAGATAAAGATAAAACACGCACATAGATATACACACAAAGACACTGATACACATAATGGAGATAAAGATAAAACACGCACAAAGTATAATTACATAGATACACACAGTTATACACACTAATACATACAAAGGAGATAAAGATAAAACACGCACGAAATATACTTAAATAGATACACACGTACACACTGATACACATAATGGAGATACAGATAAAACACGCACAAAGTATACATACATAGATATACACACACAGACGCTGATACACATAATGGTGATAAAGATAAAACAAGCAAAAAGTATACTTACATAGATACACACACACACACTGATACACATAATGGAGATAAAGATAAAACACGCAAAAAGCAGAGTAACATAGATACACACACAGACTCTGATACACATAATGGAGATAAAGATAAACCACGCACAAAATATAGTTACATAGATACACACACACAGACACTGATACACATAACGGAGATAAAGATAAAACACGCACAAAATATAGTTACATAGATACACAGACACTGATACACATAAAGGAGATAAAGATAAAATAAGCACGAAGAATGCTTATATACATGAAGCATTGTTAGTAACATAACCACCAATATTGCATCTACTAGCACACTACGATAACGATCACCCCAATAACATTATGACTACCACAACGACTGTTTCCAATACCCACCATACTAGTGCTACTGTAACCACCATTACTATTACAGCCACTAATACTATTACTACAACTATTTATGCCAATATTGCGAATGCTATTTTTGCTGTTTATTACCACTAGTATTACTGCTGCTACTACTACTATTACTAATACTGCTACTACGACTGCTATGACGACTGCACATAACACTAATAAGAAAAACACAGCTGCAAAATGATACAGAGGGAAACGTTTTGTTTCTAAAATTATTTACCAGTGTAACCCATGCTAAACACTCAGAAAATAAAATACGAGTATGTTTTATCCGTTTTATTTTCTTAGCTAATAATTTTACAGTCTTTAATTATTTTTATTTTTATTAGCAATATTAGTATTAGTGACAATGTAAAAGATTTCGCTGGCATTTCAGTTAAAACACATTTTTGTATTTTTCAACTGAAAGACTGATTTAATATTTGACTAAACACACACAGACACACAGAGAGAGAGAGAGAGAGAGAGAGAGAGAGAGAGAGAGAGAGAGAGAGAGAGAGAGAGAGAGAGAGAGAGAGAGAGAGAGAGAGAGAGAGAGAGAAGAAGAAGAAGAAGAAGACGGTGTTTTAGGTAAATTTACGTGTTAAATACAGTTATTTCTATTAGAACGTGAAACTTCAAGATATTGCGCCAAGGCTAATGTGCACGTGCAAGATCAAAATAATTTTTTTTTTTCTGTGAATTCACCTATTTCTATAAAATGTTTTAGAGGAAAATTTGGCAATAGTACTAGTTCTTTTATGTCACCGTATTGTATTTGTCTTTTAAACAGCTGATTTCGATTTTTAATTATTATTATTATTATTATTATTATTATTATTATTATTATTATTATTATTATTACTATTATAACTTACGCAGTTACTGTAAAAAGTTTATTTAACATCAAAAATGCTAGTTTAGCATCTTATATGAAAGCTATCATCCAGTAAGAAAGAAAACAAAGTGAAATTAGATGTGTGTGAAAAACGTGCAAACTGAACTAACAAGGAGGACACTACAGCTGACATGTAAACTTTTGTAATCCACTAAATGATTTGTTTCAACCTGTTAATCACAGAGAACTCCCTCGTTAGACATCTAGCAGTAACTAAAATACCTGACGGGTGGTAATGCATTACTTTGAATTTACAGGTGGAACTTTTTAAGTCCATGACCTAGAAACATACACACACACACAAACACAAACACACATACACACAAACACACACACACAAATACAAACACACATACACACACAAACACACACACAGACACACACAGTCACATACATATATACATACATACACACACACATACATAAATCACATATTGCGTCTGTACTTATCAATGTAGTCTGTACTTATCAATGTAGTCTGTACTTACCAATGTAGTCTGTACTTATTAATGTAGTCATTCGACACATCGAAACAGGTAACAGTTAATTACTTTATTCCTAGTTATACACGGCTAACGATCAGATTATGAAAACATAAATTAACATCACTTTTTCATGTCAAATATTAGAGAGAGAGAGAGAGAGAGAGAGAGAGAGAGAGAGAGAGAGAGAGAGAGAGAGAGAGAGAGAGAGAGAGAGAGAGAGAGAGAATACGGGCAGAGAAAGAGAAAACTGATGGACCTGAAAGATAAATAGTAAAAATTGCTTCATAATTCTTTTTTTTTTTTTTTTTTTAATCGAAGATAATGTAAGTATTTTACCTTGTAAAATAATAAAACAGAAATTGAAAAGCTGCATCCTTTGTTCTTTTGATACCGTAGATAAATTTAAAATCCGTGTTTTATTTTATTTTTCATGTAGCACCTTATGCCAATTTCTGTTTGTTTTTTTCTTCTTTGTTTTCCCTTCTGTATATTTATTTCTTTATTCATTTCTTTATTATTATTATTATTATTATTATTATTATTTATTATTATTATTATTATTATTTCTTCTTGTTTCTTACTTTATTTTATTTATTCATTTTAGTTTGTTATTCCATATTATTTTGGAAATAAGTTAATTAATCAAACGAGAAACAATCGAGTAATGCGCAGAAACAAAGACATCTGACATTAAGTGTGATTTGTAAAACGTTTTCATATCTGTCTGTTTTCTAATTTATTTTGTTTGTAATCAACACAAATGTTACAAACGATCTGAAGGCAGCAGACGTTCAAACTTTCAGGAATAAATATATAAATACTGCAAAAATGAGCGAATTAATTAATGCATGCACTGAAACACATTTGTTACTTGTTTTGTTTTCCAACTAGCGTAATACACATATTGATCAGTGTATTATTTATTTGGGTTACAACTACGAGTCAAAAGTTTTCACTTACAAAAGACCGTGCTATGTAACACGACCCTTTCCAAGAAACAAAATGTTTTGTTGTTGATAGTAATAAATGGTTGTGACCGCTAAGCAGGTTTTCCAGTGTCAAAACAGTGGACTGCTAGTACTAGTTATAGACTTGTAATAATTAAAGAAATAATAAAATAAAATAAGTAAAATAAAAAATGCTCGTTATATTAATGTGTCGACGACGCAAACATATTTTTTCGCATTATGTTATAGGTGTGTGTGTGTGTGTGTGTGTGTGTGTGTGTGTGTGTGTGTGTGTGCAGGTGTAACTGAACTACTTTTATTCTGTAGTTTATTTTGTAGTTTTAAATTAAATTTAACAAAAGATTCAACAATCAATATTCAAGCAATGTCCGTGAGCTTGATCACAAATTTCAGTGCTGGATGACTTCGCGTCTTCGGTTTCATATTAATGGGGTTTTCTGTTGTTGATGTTTTTCAAAATGTATTTCTTAAATTAACTGATAATAATTTTTGATAACCAAATCTTTAGTTTTAAAACAGAAACATCTACAATATTTGAACTCAAACTTATTAGAGATAATCACACACACATACACACACACACACATACACACATACACATACACAAACACACACACACACACACACACACACACACACACACACATACACACACACATACATTATTGCTAGTGTTGCTTACTTTCTGTCCCAGTTTGTTATTTTGTCTGTGAAGTCTGTGATGAAAAAAAGTTCAGTTATCGGCAACAAAACTTTATCTTATTTTATCTTGTAACAAACATTTTCACATGGCGACTCTTTAATTTAAATACTTAATGACAATAAAATTCGCTTCTCCGACTATTCTGAACCATTCATTACAAAGACTGAGGCAAAGGATATGATTATCAGAAAGATTACTTTTTTGTTCTGATGGATTAACTAACTGGGCATTAAACCACTGAGCTAAAAAACAAAGACCGTCTAACGAACGAGCATTTCAGACCCGACAACAGCAGGAGCGGGTCTGTTAGGAAGCTAATGAAGTTTAAGTTTCAGTGTTCTAATTCTAGAGGAGCCCCAGAATCTACGTTAGTCCACATTTCTTCAACATTTTAATTAACAGCTGAGACGCGATGAAACCTTTCACAGAACACCGCCATAGAAGAAGATAACAGCAGCTACCCAGACATCGCTGCGACTTGCTGGATGGCCTCATAATAGTTCAGTCTTCAGAAATGTAGATCATTCACTGGACAGACAAGAATACCTGTTTTGACGTCTGGCGTGACGTAATCAAACTGATCACAAAACTCTGCATGTCTGTATAATTATTAAGACTGTTTGTTTATCTAGTTTATCTAGCTATAGCTTTGTTCTGTCACACATACAGACAATGACACAAGGACGGACGCATATTGAGAGAACCACGTACAAATACTAACACACAAATTATTTACACATCATTAAAACATTATTTCCAGGTTTGTACGCTCCTCTGAATGGAATTGTTGTTGTTAATGGGATTGTGGCTTCCAGCTTTGGAAATGTTGTCAGCTGATATTTCACACACAGATTCACGTTGTCTCCACTTCGATGGTTTCCTTGGATGTTCAGCATTGAAAACCTTTATAACAATCTTGTCAGCCATACTTCGTGGCTTATATACAGTTACCATAAACCATTACACGATATCAAGCAGTTCAGTCTTTCAAGAGTTTTGTACGTGACAGACATTGTTAGCGACTGAACAGATCAGAAAATGTATTATTATTATTATTATTATTATTATTGTTGTTGTTGTTGTTGTTGTTGTTGTTGTTGCTGTATTATAATAATAATTATTATTATAATATTATTATTATTATATTATTATTATTATCATTTTTGTTGTTGTTGTTATTTTTTATTTTTGCTGTTATTTTTTTATCTTTGCTTTTAAATTTTAAAGATAAAAAAATATTATTATTTTTGTTGTTGTTGTTATTCTTTAATTTTTGATATATATTTTTTTTTTATCTTGTGTTTTTAAATTTTCAAAAACACAAGATAAAAAATTCTTGAATATTTGTTAAATTTGTATTATGTGTATGTGTATCTGTGTATGTCTCTACACACAAAACACACACACACACACACAATTCATTTTATGTATGTGTATATTCTGTGTGTTTGTATTAGGTGCGTATTTGTATTTGTCAAGGTGACAGCAGTGAATTTGATTCTTGAATCTTTTGTTAAATTTAATTTAAAACTACAACTAATTAATTTAATACGCGAACGCATTGAACATTCACTCAGTGACAGTTATAATAAACGAAATAAGTTTTGTACTAAAGAGAAATGTGATTTATTATTATTATTATTATTATTATTATTATTATTATTATTATTATTATTAACATTATTGTTATTATTATTTTTATTATTATTATTGCTGTTGTTGCTGTTGTTAATTAATGAATTTGTGACCTTGAGCCTCTATTTGAACTCGGTAGAGAAAGGCAATTGTTGATTCTTTGTAATGCATAAGACTAAATGTTAATACTAAATATTTTGTGTATGAATTTAAACAATGTGCTAAGATTGATTTGGCGCTAACAAAATATAACTTTGTTTCTTGCATCTTCTATGGACAGTGAAACACTTTAATACTTTGAGAAAATGTATCACTGTCCAATTACGTCATACATTTTATATCTTCACGTGATTACTTTTTATCTGTTGTTATTTTATTTTATTTAGTAATCTATTTATTTTTGGATTAAAAGAATAAACTGAAGTAGTTCATTCCAAAAAACAGTGATGGAGAGAGGGAGAGAGGGAGACAAGTAGCTTAACGAATTTAAGATTTTTATTAGATTTCGGTTAATAAAAAATACAATATTAACACTGGGCTACGTAACTAACACTTTCCTCGATGACCTTGAAGAGAATCTATTCGTTATTCT
>CM022678.1:9159528-9164528 GCA_012295275.1 Chrysomallon squamiferum
TAACACAATTTCACATTCCAGACATATTTCAAACTTACAGAGAGAAAATACTGCTACCCACTGTTGCCGTTTAAACTTTCAAATCATAATCTTCCTATTGAAGCGGGAAGATGGAAAAATCACACCATTAGAAAATAGAATATGTCCACTGTGTAATAACTATGAAATCGGAAATGAGTTTCACTATATATTTACATATTTACATGTTTTTTTGTTTTGTTATCTTTTTTTAAGAATCAAAGTAACCGTTTTTCGGTCAAACTAAACCAAGTATTTATAAGTTTTGTAAATTATTTAAGTCTGAAACAAGCTGGTGTTCTTAAAAAAAAAACGTTTCATTTTCTGTAATCTAATCATGAACCTTTTTTTCAAAACCGCATGTTGATTTATTGATATGTTGTATGTGTTTTATTATTATGTAGTCTACGGCCTGAGTGTAAGTAACGTTCAGTTCAGTTCAGTGTGCATTTGTGTTTGTGAAACGTGTCTGTGTGCGTACGTGACTCACTCTTTCATCGATGAATGAATCAATCAATCAGTGAATAAATAAATATATATATAGTAAAATATTTATTACGAGATTGTTGTTGTTTTGCTCAGTTGTCTTCATTTCCGTATGCGTTATGCGTGTTTAGTGCGTACACGGATAGTACGAATGAATGTAGGCGTGTGTGTCTGTCTGTCTGTGTGTCTGAAATCAGTGTCTGTGTCTTCCGTTATCTGCCTTCCAGCTTGTCTCTTCATCTCCTGTCTTTCCTTTGGATCGTTTCATTTTACAGAACCGTATTTTTGTAGTTTTTCTAATCTCTCTCTCTCTCTCTCTCTCTCTCTCTCTCTCTCTCTCTCTCTCTCTCTCTCTCTCTCTCTCTCTCTCTCTCTCTCTCTCTCTCTCTCTCTCTCTCTCTCTCTCTCTCTCTCTCTCTCTCTTACTGTCTTCATTCTTATTTTCAAATTTGTATTCCTGTCTCTCCGTGTTTATAACCACCGCTACCACTGCTACAATTTATACTACAACTACTACTACTACTACAATACTACTTCTACTATTACTACTACTACTATTACCGCTACTACTGCTACAATTTATACTACTACTACTCCTATACTACTTCTACTATTACTACTACTACTATTACCGCTACTACTGCTACAATTTATACTACTACTACTACTATTACTACAACTACTACTACTCCTATACTACTTCTACTATTACTACTACAACTATTACTGCTGCCACTGACACAATTTATACTACCACTACTTCTACTACTACTGCTCCTACTATTATTACTATTACTAACAATAATGCAAAAATAATGTAATAAAAATGTTTCAAGCCGTTTTTACCATAAACCATTACACGATACCAAGCAGTTCAGTCTTTCAAGAGTTTTGTACTTTTCAGACATTGTCAGCGACTGAACAGATGAGCAAACTTATTACTGTTATTATTATTATTATTGTTATTATTATTGTTGCTGTTGTTATTATAATAATAATAATAATTTATTATTATTATCGCTGTTATTATTTTTACTATTGCTTTTGTTATTATATTATTATTTTTGTTGTTGTTATTATTATTATTAAAAGGTCAAATATTAAATCAGTCTTTGTGTTGAAAAATACAAAAATGTGTTTTAACTGAAATGTTACATTGTCACTAATATTAATACTAATAATACTACTACTAATAAAAATAAAAATAATTACAGACTGTAAAATTATCAGCTGAAAAGATAAAACGGATAAAACATACTCGTATTTTATTTTCTGAGTGTTTAGCATGGGTTACACTGGTAAATAATTTTAGAAACAAAACGTTTCCCTCTGTATCATTTTGCAGCTGTGTTTTTCTTATTAGTGTTATGTGCAGTCGTCATAGCAGTCGTAGTAGTAGTAGTAATAGTAGTAGTAGTAGTAATAGTAGTAGTAGTAGTATTGGTAATAAACAGCAAAAATAGCATTCGTAATATTGGTACAAGTAGTAGTAGTAGCAGTTGTAGTAATAGTATTAGTGGCTGTAATAGCAATGGTGGTTACAGTAGCAGTAGTTGTGGTGGGTATTGGAAACAACAGTCGTTGTGGTAGTCATAATGTTATTGGGGTGATCGTTATCGTAGTGTTCTAGTAGATGCAATATTGGTGGTTATGTTACTAATAATGCTTCATATATATATATATATATATATATATACATACATACATACATACATACATACATACATACATATATACATTGAGACACGCACATACTCGCATACACAGAGAGAGGTGTGTACCCCATAAACACATACAATGATGTATATACAAATTATACATCGCTCACACATAAAAACACAGGTTTTGTTTGAAAGAGCTGCTTTTTCTCAAAGTATTAACGTGTTTCACTGTGCATTAAAGATGTAAGAAACAAAGTCATATTTTGTTAGCGTCAAATCAGTCTTAGCACATTGTGTAAGTTCATTGACGAAAGATTTCATCAATGTGAATGACGCGGTATTTAGTGTTAACATTTAGTATCATGTGTGTGTGTCTATGTAAGTGTATTTTGTACGTGTTTTATCTACATTATGTGTATCTTTGTGTGTGCATCAAAATAAGTATACTTTTGACTTTTATCTACTTTATGTGTATCAGTGTGTGTGTATTTATATAAGTATACTTTTCACTTTATTTACTTTATGTGTATCACCCTGTGTGTATTTATATAAGTATACTTCGTGCGTGATTTCACTTTTATTTACTTTATATGTATCAGTGTGTGTTTATATATGTGAGCAATCTTTGTGCGTGCTTTGTATGTTTTCCTCCATACTATGTGTTTGATAGTGTGTATATCTATATCAGTATATTTTGTATGTGTATTTATCATTCTCTCTGTTGTATGTGTAATACTAGTTTTATCTATTTAAGTACACATTGTGTGTGTTTTATATGTTCATTTTATGTTTGTGTCTGTTTGTTTCTATATAAGTAAACTTTGTGCATGTTTTGTGTGCTTTCTTCTGTATTCGTATCACCGTGTGTATATCTATATAAGTTAAACTTTGTGCATGTTTTGTATGTTTTCTTCTGTATTCTTCTGTATTCTATAGAAGTATACATTTTGTGTCTACATATCTATTACGTATACAGCTCTGTGTATCTATCTAGGAATTTCTTGTTTTTTTCCTTTTTATGTTTTTTTTTGTTGTTGTTTTTTTTCCTTTTTATGTTTTTTTTTTTTTTTTGTTGTTTGTTTTTTATCTGTTTTGTCCTACATGATATCTGTATTGCTGTCTATATCAACAATGCCATTAATAATAATAATAACGATAATAATAATAATAGTAGTAGTAGCAGTAGTAGAAGTAGTAGTAGTAATAGTAGTAGTAAAAATAATAACAATAATAATAATAATAATAATCATAGTTATAATAATAATAATAACAACAACAAGAAGAAGAAGAAGAAAAGCAAACATTAAAACACTAGTTTAATACACGTGTGTGTGTGTGTGTGTGTGTGTGTGTGTGTGTGCGCGCGCGCCAGCTTCTATCTATGTATGAACATATTTGTGTGTTAATGTTGCTATAGATATATTTGTGTATATGTATTTATAAAGGAATCAATTTTCTCTCCATTTTCATATGAATTCAGTCTGATTCCAGTTATTGTTTGCATTGCATTTAGATATATATAATATATATACATTTCACTTAATTTCATTTAATATTCATTATTATTTACAACCAATAATTTTGAAATTTATGTTACATATTTTTGTAATCATTTAACAAATCATATTTAAAAAAATAATAATAATTGCTTGTGTCAAATATAATTATCTATACGCCTGTAATATTATGCATAATTCTGTTTCTTTTCTTTTTGTAATTTTTGTTTCACGATTTCTTGTATTTGCTTTTTACACTTGAATATTGGCTGTGATGCTGATAGCCTTACCTTGTTGCTGTAAACAGGCAGGTATCTGTATATAAAAATCTCAAAGCGTGTTTCAAATTTGTTGTGTTTTTATTTTTTATTTT
The DNA here is from genome assembly GCA_012295275.1 of Chrysomallon squamiferum. Taxonomy (NCBI): domain Eukaryota; kingdom Metazoa; phylum Mollusca; class Gastropoda; order Neomphalida; family Peltospiridae; genus Chrysomallon; species Chrysomallon squamiferum. The sequence continues at coordinate 9,163,563 of CM022678.1, forward strand.
TTATTTTTTTATTTTTTGTTACCTCACTGTTAACTAAACTGTGAGGATTGAAAAAGTTCTTCATAACAAGCTACATTCAAATAACACTTAAGCCAAGTAGTAGTAGTAGCAGTAGTAGTAGCAGTAGTAGTAGTAGTAGTGGTAGTAGTAGTGGTAGTAGTAGTAATCATATTAATAATAATAGTTATAATAATTATAATAATAATATTAGCAATAAGACGAAGGAGAAGAAGAAGAAAAGCAAATATTAAAACAGTAGTTTAATGCACGTGTGTGTGTGTGTGTGTGTGCGCGCGGCCGCTTCTATCTGTATGAACATATTTGTGTGTTAATGTTGCTATAGATATATTTGTGTTTATTTATATAGGAACCAATATTCTGTTTTACGTTTAGAATGCACAATGAGAATAATCTATGTGTGTGTTTGTATATGAGGGTATTTATGTCAGTACGTATGTGTTTGTCTGTGTAGATAAAATTATTACAGTTAATGTTCATATTCGTGCTGTTAACAGACAAGTAAACACACACCTAAACAAACTCTTAAACAACAATTTAATAAGTAAATAACAACACATCATACACGTGTAAAACTCTTAACACACTAGTAAACACACACCTAAACAAACTCTAAGACAACAATTTAATAAGTAAATAACAACACATCATACACGTGTAAAACTCTTAACACACACCTAAACAAACTCTTAAACAACAATTTAATAAGTAAATAACAACACATCATACACGTGTAAAACTTAACACACTGGTAAACACACATCTAAACAAACTCTAAGACAACAATTTAATAAGTAAATAACACATCATACATGTGTAAAACTCTTAACAGTTAAAACAGGTAGGCAGGGGGGATTTTCACGGGGGGAAATGACCTATGGGGAAACGATGAGGGGAATGATCGGGGGAATATCCGTGGGGAATGTCCGGACACCCTTCTAAACAGTG
>CM022678.1:9169528-9202846 GCA_012295275.1 Chrysomallon squamiferum
TATGAAGCAAAGAAAAAAACAGCAACAAACTAAACATATGTGAGTATCCATGAATGTTACAAGTTAATTTAATACACCACTAGAAAAGAAATCGTTTCTCGCAATGTGACGACCTACTTTTCTTGAAAATCACATACCACGCACGATACAGTAATCGTGGAATTGACTTTGAAAATAATATTTTAAAATATCTTAGAACACGAATAATAATAATAATAATACATTTGACTTACTTAGTCTTGAGAAATGAAAATTTTAGCAGCTGAAAATAATGTATCCGCTTGTTCGACTGCAAGGTCAATTTACTCTTGCATTAGCGCAGCCCGATTTTGTCAGACGACACTTACTGAGCGGAAGATACCATATCGTGTAAAAACAAAGGGGTAGAAGCTTTGAAGTTTTCTATAAAACATTTGTTTCTTCTGACAAAAAATAATCGTAACATTTTTAAATTATTGTAGTTAAGTAAACAGGATTAAAATTAACAACTACCTTAACATAGTTTGTGTACTGAATTAATTTATAAAATGCTGGTTAGAGTCTATCACACATGTTGTAATAATGGACACAGCGGCCAGCTTGAAGTGGGACAGAGAAAGATAATACATTTAGCCGCCAAAATTGTATCGTGTTTAAGCTTGAAAAGTTAACTGTCGGTATCAGGTCTTTTCGTAAGATATATAAATAAACTTTAATAATGAAAAACAGCATACAAGGTGAATATATGATTTCAGTCACGTATAAACAATAGTAACAAAATAATAATAAATATATATATATATATATATATATATCTCTTCTCTGTATTAAATAGCTTTATTTCATTTTATTATATATATATAAATGGTTTTAATCTAATTAATTAAATATATATGTTATAGAACATATTTCATTAATTGACTAATCTAAACATACTATTTGTTTCTATGAGTTCATGAATGTTTGACAATGTCAGGTTCATTCAGTGGACACAAGAGATATGAATACAAATAAAACACTGTCACAAATATACGCAAACTACAAGCATAATTGTAATTAAATTTAATAAATTTTATTATTTTTATAAGTGTAATTAATCTAATCTCTCTCTCTCTCTCTCTCTCTCTCTCTCTCTCTCTCTCTCTCTCTCTCTCTCTCTCTCTCTCTCTCTCTCTGAGATACACGTGCATATACGTGTGTGTGTGTGTGTGAAAGAAATATGACTGAGTAAAATTATTATTTTCTGTCATTATAATTAAATTGATTTGCCGATATTAATTATTATATGAAATGTGATGATTATGTGCAGCTGATTCGCTTTCTGTTTATCTACAGCTTAGTTAATAAATTTACAAAAATAAACGTAATTTATTTTAACATATGTTGCCGCTACTTTCTGTTTTTAGTTACAAACACATTATGTTTTGTTTTATATCTATCTATCGATATATATATATATTTGTCATTTCGATCTTTTGTTTCCTGGGGAAAATTTATACACACACATAATATATACATAAAATATAAAACTGTTCAATGACGTTTGAGCGACTACATGCTACGCCTAGCAATTTCTGTGGTTGGCAGATTAAGTGATGTACCGTTAGCATTTTCTGTTTTAAAGGTGATAGGAAAATGATAAAAAAAAATGTATACATAAAGAAAATAATGTATTTTATTTCAATTTCTTTAGGCTATAAATACTCGAACATTCGGAACTCATGCCCAGTTTTCTAAATTAATTTAGTTTAATTAATTTCTTCTAAAAATTCCCAGATACTTTCGGTTTAAATCGCTAATTAAACACTTAAAGACTACAATCGCTCTATTGTCAATCGCTCAAACTGACAATCGCTATGTATGAATCGCTCAAAATGTAGTCACTGAAGATCTCGACACTTAAAATAAAATGAACAATGAAAACTAAAAAAGCTGACAGTATTTTCAAAAGACATTAGTAAAATTTTAAGGGCATTTTCTCGCAGTTTTATTTTTCTGATAGATGAATAGTTGGTTTCGGGTCTGTACTAAATGTTTAATATGTGTTTTTAATTCATGCGGAATTTTTTTTAAGATAATGATACTGTCGCTACGCTCGCTTCTGCTTAGGATACAACTTTAGGGTACAACATAATGGAAACCCGAAATGTCACCAAAATGGCGCCCGGTAAATTGCAAGAGGATCGCAAAATCGTGATTTATCATCTTGCTTGCCGCCATTTTTTCTGCGTCTTGTAATTATATATATATATAATAAATTCCCTCATTCATGCATGGAAATAAAGAGTATATGTTCAGATTTGGCAACTAATGTAATATACTATAATATACTGAATTAATTAGTTTAAAAACCATATATGTGTGTGGGGGGGTTTGTGCGTGTGTGTGTGTGTGTGTGTATGTGTTTTGACAATACTAAACAAAGGTATCTAATACTGAGAGGAAAAATATTATTATTATTATTATTATTATTATTATTATTATTATTATTATTATGCGAACGTGACTAAAAGCATACGTTTGTTAATCTTTGTGTCCTGTTTTACATTACTATTGATTATACATTTATCTCATAAAAAAGATCGATAGTCGTCTCTATGTAACCATACAAGTTTAATCAATATCTATTTTGGTTGTAGAAGTAGATTATCTTTCTCTGTTGTCCAACAAACCTGTAAATCGGGTTTCACTTTATGAAAAGATGAAAAAATTGTGACGGTTTTATTCAGAGACGCTATTCTCATTTATTCCTGAACGAAATATATATATATATATATATATATCAAATTAAAAATTTTAATTGAATGTAACGCCATTGTAACACATGTTGCAATTACCTTAATTGGTAATTGCAACGTGTTAAATTAAAATGCTTACAAAATAACTGTGTTACATACACAAAATAACTGTGTTGATATAATATTCTACTAACAGTGTTGATATAATATTCAATCCCTTATTTGGTAAAACTATTGAGAAATATTACCATCCCGAAATGCTGTAGATAAATAGAGATGGAAATATCACCATTTTCGATATAATAATTAAGTGTTAGATTGGGAAATAAATTTTGATTTATTACACAGTTTGTTTTATGTTAATTTACAATATTTCCTATTACCTACTTTCTTTTCTTTTTCTTTCTTATTTTACTTTATTTTTATTCTTAAATTATTATTTTTATTTCGTATTATTATTATTATTATTATTATTATTATTATTATATTTTAAATTAACAAAGAAATAAATGTTCGATTCGACGAATTCAGTAGTTTGCTTAATTACAATAATACACGCTTTTTTCTTTCTTTAAAAAAGAAAAGGATTACAAGCAGAGTTCAAAGTTTACTACACGACACAAAAGTGGGGTTAAAGGTCAAGTTGTGTCACTCGTCGATCAGTGACTGTATACAAGAGTACAGGCAGACGTTCTATTTTGTTACTGTTGACAAAGGCTTTGGAATTTTATTAGTTGAAGAAAGTGAATACCTTTTTTATTTGTCATTAGTTTTTTTTTTATTTATTATTATTATATTATAACAATTATTATTATTATAATGATTCTTTTATTTTTTTTTTTTTTTTTTTATTATTTCCTTTTTTTTTTAAATAATGCATACTATTGCAGACGTCTAGAACACACTAACCCCGATCAGGACAAAATATTTTCTAACACAATTTTTATTATTTTTATATTTTATTACAATTTATAACACTCGTTATTTCTAACTCACCCTTTGGTTTTCTTTTCCCTCCTTCTTCTTCGTCTTTTTTTTTTTTTGAAAGCTTAATACTTCTTCACTCATACTGTACGGAAATTCTTGCCGACATATTTAAATAAAATCAGTTGTTGAAACTGGGACAAAAGACGCACGCAAAGCTCGTGAAACAAACATGGTTTTCAGCGAGTGAACTCTTGACCCACTTTTAACGTTATTACACTTCGTGCTTTATACGGCAATAACGAGTGTTCACGTACAAAACGATATTAGAATGATTTGCAGGTGTCAAACCATTTCAAATGTCAGTCTGTTTCCACAATTTCATTTCTGTTGGATACGAATGTACGGGGTCGGAGGATGTGTAGTGAAACACTACATTTTCTGCAAGTAAGCGAAAAAGAGCTGTTCATTGTTCACTAAAATTAGCCAGCCTCTGATTTTTCATCTGACAAAATTACTAGCAATATTTATTTATTTATTTATTTATTTATGTTCATCTTCTTCTTCGTCGACTTCATCTTATTATTATTATTATTATTATTATTTATTTTCTTCTTTTATTTTATTTTTATTTTTCCTTCCTTCCTTTCTTTCTCCGTTTTTTTTATCTCTCTATCTCCGTTTTTTTTTTTTTTTTGATTAATTTGCTTTTATTTATTATTATTAGTAGTAGTAGTAGTAGTAGTAGTAGTAGTAGTAGTTATTAATATTATTATTTTTTTTTTTTTTTTACGGCAGAGTTCAGGAGGTGCAGACACATTTTACTACACGATACAAACGTGGGGTTAAAGGTCAAGTTGTGTCACTCGTCGATCAGTGACTGTATACAAGAGTAAGGCAGACGTTTTTATTTTTTTATTAGTTGAAAGGCTTTGAATTTTATTTTTGAAGAAAGTGAATTATTTTTTTTTTTGTCATTTTATTTTTAAATATTATATTATAATAATTATTATTATTATAATGATTCTTTTATTATTTTTTTTATTATATACTTTATTTGTTTAAATAATGCATATATGCATAATTTGTGTAGTTTTATTTCTTTTCCTAATATTAGTTTTATTGCATGTAACATAAATAATCTTCAGGATTCTTAATAATAATACGGAATAAATAAATAAATAAAAATAAAATAAAATTTTGTGGATTAATATTACTTATGCATTTTAAAGTATTATATTTGATTGCAAAACAGAAAAGTGAAGGTGTAAAATGAATTGTAATATAATTTAACTAAATAAGTAAGACACATTAAAACTGTCAATAAAAGTTTTGTAGATGTCATAATGAACTTCATTATGAAGCTGTATTCAGTGTTTTATTTTTTCACTGATATTATATTTTTAATTATTTATTTAAGTACTATTGTTGTTATTATTTTTTTTTTTTTTTTTGTTTTCTTAAAAAAAAAATTTCATGGTGTTTTACTGTTGTTATAACTTAAGAATAACAATACTCTTATCTTAATAATGTGCTGTATTGCATTCGACATTCCATTTATTACCTTTATTTAATTTAATTTATTATATTATTTCTGTTCTGAAGGTCAGTAACAAGACAGTTGAGGGTCATGTATAAAACTGGACATGAGGCAGGTTTTGCCATCATCCTCACAACTCTAGAACAGACGATGTCCTTGTTGTTGATGTGGGAAGACTTTAGAATTCTTGTTTTCATTTAGAATTTCAGTTCTTGTTTTCATACACAGAAATAAAAACTCACACACAAGTATGTGGCCAACCAGTGTTTTTCTTATGCTATTTTCAGTATATATATTTTTTTCTTCTTTTATTTTTATTATAACTGCTAGATATTAAAAGTTTATTTTAGTTACATTTAACTGTGGAAATTTACAAGATATATTTCAAGTATATAATTTCACTACTGTGTCTTTTATAAAATAAACAGAAGCAAATTCACATTAAAGTAACATTTTAATTATATCTTATCACATTAAATGCTTTATTTATTGAAACTAATTTATGTGGCCAGATTTATGTTAGATAACCGCAGTTTTTTTTTTTGAGAAAAAACAAGAAAAAATAAGAAATAATTTGAAAGAAAGAGGTATAATTTTACTGAAGCAGGACAACACAGTTATATTTTATTTCTGATTATAAATAGATAAATATTTTGCTGAATTAATATTATTATTAAATGAATAAGTGATTAATTGTTTTTATTTTCACAGCTGTTCTGCTACTGAGAGAGAAGTTTGAGTTGGACTTACTCACTGAACTCAATCTTCACTCAGACTTGAGTCACACTGTGTCACCTGACCTCACTGTATTCTCACACTGACCTAACACACAACAAACTTGTTAGAGGAACTTCAGGTCACAGCCTCTGAAGAATTTACAGGTCTTCTAATGACACAGCATCCCAGAAACCATGTAAGACATGTTTGATTAATTTGCAGTGTAAGAATTTACCCACAATTCAATGGGTTTTTATTGTTTTAATTTGTTTTTTAACATATTTAAATATTTAAAAATTTTACATTTTCTTAGTAATTATTTCCAGAAGTTTCTGAGAACTTTATATCAGTAACTATGAGATTACTGATTTGATTAGCAGTTATCAGTAGTTTTAAATATAACTAGCACTAATCTATCACTCACTTAATTGTACTTAGATGACAAAAGTCTGTTTACTTATTGTTTGTTATACTTAGAGATATTGAAAGTAGACATTTATGTACTATTTTTAGATAATAGCTTGGTGTTTCTTGGCTGCTGGACAGGAGGTTCAAAGATTCAAAGGTAAATAAAATTAAGTTAATATGGTATGTGTATAAAAGTAGTTAGTTGAAAATTAAAATTTTAAATGTCAGTGTTTGTATTCATAACTGTATTAAAACAAGCTTTTCATGTTGAGTGTGCTCAACACAGAGACAAAATAATATCTGAAATAATACTCAATTTGGCACAGTAAATTAATATATCTTGTTATTTGTTAAGAATTGCAGAAACTCAAGAACACTGAACAAGCATGTTCCTAATGTTCAATTTATAGGTCAACCACCGCTAGTCTTGATAAACCACGATGTTTTGAACATACACGGATTCGAAAGTATGCTACGCTTTTCGAACCAATTTAAAGTGATGCTTGATAACCAGACTATTTTTTGTTTTTAAGTCGGAAACATTTTACTTGTTGAATATTCAATTTAATAGCATTTTGGAAATATTTCACGAGAATCCTAATGTTTTCATTTCTTTTCTCTTTTATTTGACAAATTATAACTTCTGTATTAAGGTTTCATACCAAAATTGATTTTTATCTGACATACTAGTTGAATAAATGAGTTAATGTCAACTAATAATTATTTTATTTATAAGAAGGTCAGTGGTCCACTGAGATAAAGATATTCAATCTAAGCAAGTACAAAGCTAAGAAACATTTGTTTCTGCTTCACTTATCACACCTGCAGCATTAATTCTTTTCAGATTCAAGATTGTATACATTTTACTGCCCCTAATTAGCACTTACAACATCTATCAAGACAAGACAAAACTGCAATGCAAGCAGTATTGATAACACGTAAAAAGAACCTAATTTAAACAGTATTTTCTGTAATGATACAAAACATATTAATTTTTATTTAACCCAGAAGACTGATTCTCTCAAAGACAAGTTTATACAAAAGAGTTTTTTTTTCTTCCATAAAATAAATGTCGAAATGTTATTATATTTGGTCTAAGTGTATAATATTTACTTCTCTCAAAAGAGAAAAATGTACAGTAAAAAATATAGTGGAACTCACCACCAATATCAGAATTACATAAAAGCTATATTCAGCTTTCCCTTTCAATATTAAAACATCTACCAGATACCATAGGAAGTTTGGTAATACTTGTTCTGTATTTACCCTTTCAGTATTAAACCATCTACCAGATACCATAGGAAGTTTGACATTACTGGTTCTATATTTACATAAAGCTCTAGCATTTTCCACTGGCAGCTGTAAACATAATCTTCTAATTTAAATTCACCGTTAAGCATTGTATAATAAATTCCTTTTCATGACTCGAATTTATGTCTATTCCATTTTTGTAACAACTGATTAGAACATGCTGTTACAAGATCTTCACTTCCACATATAGATATATATTACATAAACCACATTCATCCAGTATATCTTTTATACAAGATAATCAAGGATTTGATAAATTATCTATATCAATAAAAATATCTACAGCACACCAGACAATTTAAACTCTTTGCAGTTAACAATATATTTTTATGTATTTGCATATAAAGCCTTTCAGTTATATCTAAATTAATAAAACCCCAGATTTCACATCCATATAATACTTTAGGTTTTACAAACTTGTCTAACAAATGTAAGTGACAGTGAAGTAATAAACTGAATTCTCTACATTTTTTTTTAATATAGCAAACACTGCATCTGAACATCAGCTGATAAAATCTTTTTTAGTATTCGATGATCCAGATTTACTTAAAATAAGGAATAGGTATTTAACCTCGGTAACAATTTCTACCTCCATATTATTAGATATAAATCTAAATGTATTTGTTTTTAGATTGCCTTCTGGAAACAATCTTAATTTTTAAGTAGAACTACTCACTGCACAACTGCTCACCAGTAAAGTGATAAACTTTACAACAGTAGTGATAATCTCTTAACAATAAAATAGGATCTGCTAAAATCAATACAATATTTTTTCTTTCTTTTACTTTATCTTAGAAATATAAAGTGTTCTAAAAACAAGATATTAATAGATTTCTAAATATACTATAGTTGGTTCCTGTATTCCAAAACCACTTTTTCCACCAAATGTTGCATCATATATGTATATCTATATATATATATAGAGAGAGAGAAAGAGAAGATCTATTATAAACTTACATATATAATGTAAACATATTACCTATGTATATAACTTCAGCTTAATTCTGTCAGACCGTTCCAACATTTATAGTTTGTGTCATAGTCACTGTACAGAATTTAAATAGAGGAAGTGGTCAAACAGCTGACATGTCAGTTATTTAGATGGTGGGTTGTAACACTGACAGGTTCTCTCATTATCTCGTTTTCACTGGTGATTAACTCAAATCCTGTACAACAATTACTATGTCCATATTATTAGATATAAATCTAAAAGTATTTGTTTTTTCTCACTGCACAACTAATCACAAGTAAAGTGATAAACTTGGTAAAAGTGGTGATAATCTCTTAACAATAAACTAGGATATCCTGCACATGTCAAATAAAAACTATTACTATCTTAATTTGTTCATGTTGTTTATCATAACTAAAAAATACTAATAACATAACCAAAAAGATTTCACTTTGAAACCTACATTAATTTTCTTTCTTAAAATATGTCATTCTGAATATGTTCTTTCATTTTAATGTTATATTTGAAACAGCAGTAATTCTCACAGCTTCACTAGAAGGAAATCTAGGAAATAAAAGAACTGAGGCAAGCAATCTTATCTGTACTATTACCAAGCAATTACACTATCAAGATGTTTGACAATATTATTTACATCCATCACTAACAAAGAACTGAAAGTATTGTCTGGTCAAATTGAATCAGTATTGTTGTTTTCGAGAAGGATCCTATATAAAATATCATTTCTATTAATTTACTAAAAGGAAATAAGAAAAATATGTACCATGCTTTAACTATTTTGAAGGAACATTTGATTCAGGTATGAAACTTGTAAAGATATCCAGTAAGACAAATTCTTGTGTAAGACTTTTATCATCTTAATGTACATCAAGCTATTTCAGTATTTGCATTGTTAATTATTAAATACAGAAATTATAACTCAAGCTAAATACCTTGAACTTGTCTTAAGTAAGTCTGGTTCCTTTGTAAATATCAAGAAAGATTCACTTTGTTGAACTTCAAAGACTGTTTCCTATACTGAGAAAAGAAAAAGGTAGAGAATTTAATTTATGAACTGATATTCATCATATTGATAAGATTGTAAATATATATATTACTGTATGGATGTCATACAAATGCTAGATCACATTTATCATTTTGTTTTACAAAATGTATACTAGATGAATGTGACATGTGTAACATAAATTCATGTACCAAAGTATGGTCAAAACTTGCTGTTAAAACAATATTATGCGATCGATTGTTACAAATATGGAATAATGATACATTTAATTTTAAGTGATTCAAAGTGTTAAGCTACAGACATGCACTAAATAAAAACAACAGTTACAATGTTTCCACTGGACTAGTTTATGCAGTCGACGTTTATTCTTGAACAAATGTTTCTATTTATTGCCATTTGAAAATTGTTTTATTAGTTCCATACTGTATTTAAGTAATAATAAAAATACGGCTATCGTTGAAACAATTATAGGTGCACAACGTAAACAAAGAATACCTTGTCACTATTTAACACAAAACGAACTAACTTGATGTTTTGCGAAAAATTCGTTCTACAATTTACAGCAAATATCTTGTAGATTGATTACCTGATTGGGCGTTTATTTATTTATTTCCTTCCATTCATTTCCAAAATATACATGAAACATGTCTCGTGCTAACACCAATTCCGTGGTTTATCTCCCCCTTGCTCAACTTTGTACTGAATTAGTTTTCCTTCAAAATAAAGCGCGCACTCTAATATCAAAATGAAAGGTATTATTTCATTACACAGCTATGACCAGACGCATTCATCGGAACGGCAACAAAAACAAACCAGGCGGATTAAACCGAATATTTCTCTTTGGTTTCAGTTATATTCATATAGTTTTTATTACCGTTATTTATTTTCGTATGCGGATATTTTAATTTTAATTTTATTATTATTATTATTGTAAAAGAAACTTTCAGGGGGACGTAACTCCCATTCTCCTTCAGATTTTAACTATGCACTTCTTCAATTAAATTTAACATCACTTTTCCATCGGTCACAGGACAAATCCAATAACGTCAGTGTACAGTATAATAAGGTCAGAGATAAATCCTATCTACGTAAAGACTAGGTGGCCGGAGACAACTCCGTGCTAACTCTCGTCTAGAAAGAAAAACTTGCTTTATTCATCGACATAGTCATCCAACTGTTGTATAACGTCATTTAAAAGTTTGATAACTACACAGAAATTAGAAGAAACACGTGACTAGTGTCCAGTTGACCACTGTCTTACCATTAGCCACTTACCTTCTCTTACCTGTACCTTCTCAGAAACAGAAAAGCAGACTTCACAGTCTTGGAATAAAAATGGCTCATGCAGGAACGTTTCTTTTCAAAAGTTCTTGCATGAGCCATATTGTTGTTTTAATTTAATTTTTATATTTATTTAATTTTATTTATGCCAATGATTTTATGGAATTCAATTTTTATGAGAATTCTTCTTTAGTATGAAAACTGCATGAAGTACTTTAGGATCAGACTTGCATAAATGTTTATCTTCGTGAACAAGTAAAGAAGAATGTTTACGATAGTTAATCATCACGTGAGACGTGATCCTGACTGGAGAGAACGTTGTCCACAGAGCTGCCGCAGTTGTCCAAAGATCGTACAGAACTGTATGAAACAAGCTATCTCCACGAGCGAGCTTTCAAAGAAAAAGATAATAGTTATAACAATGTATGAAATCGTCTCCAAAAATTGTATTTATGACAGTGACTTCTTAGAATTTAATTTTTATGACTATTATTCAAAAGATATAAATTCTAAGACAGTTTCTGAAATGGAATACAATCATAACAGTCACAGCACAGTATTTAAATCAGTTTTAAGTTTTCTTTCCATTATTTGATGTTTTCAACTACCCAGTTTCCAAGTTAATATTCTTAATTACTACTAATACAACTTTTCTTCTTCTTATTATTATTACTATTATTATTGTTACTGTTATTATTATTTCAAATTATTATTATTGTTGTTATTATTATTATTATTATTATTATTAAATCAATAACGTGTGTGTGCGTGTTTGCTGTCAGTCGCTAGGTTGTTTTCTTGATTTGTTACTTTTCCCTTTTTAAGATTAAAATTTGAGTTTCATGAATTCTTTCATTTGTTTATTTTTATTTTTTTTTTTTTTTTATTATTATTATTATTATTATTTTTTTTTTTTTTTTGAACTTTGAGAAAAGTGAGATAATCCCGAACGAAATTCCATAATTATTCAATAATATAACCGATAATCTGTAATTAATCTAATTTTAATACCATATAAAAGTGTGATAAAAACTGCTTCTTATTTTGACATCGATGGTTAAAATGGTCAGTGTAAATAGCGGTACTCTTTAGTTAAAAATCACTGTGCTTCTAAAATGTTCACTATTTCTCATTTAATTATATTATAAATAAATCAGTTTATTATTATTATTATCATTATTATACACTCTCTTTTTTTCAAAGAAGTATTTTGTTTTTAACTCGAAGGAAACAATATACTAAGAATAAATATAATAACGTTACGCGGCCCAAAATATGACATATCCAAAATCCTCAAAAATTCGCTAAGCTGAAGTTTGTCAAATTTGCTTAATAAAAGTGAATATTTTCAAATTTAAATTGACCTTTTTTAACTTGATTAATATGAAATTTCAGCAACATTTTGAACTTTATTAAACAATCTTTATTAGGTGTATATTTCTTTCACAGGCATTAAAATTAGAAATAATTTTTATTACCATCGGAAATTAAATATTTTATTTTTTGTTATAGCACAAAACATATTTATAATTAAAGATGCAGTGCAGATTCTAAACTGAGAAGAAAATGGTAGCCAGTTATTCAAGAAATCGGTCTTCTCTTACAATATACACGGTTGGTGTCACCGCTACTCTCTAACTATGAATGTTCTGTGTATCACAATGTAACTAAAATCCCGCGTAAACTACTACACAAACAGTGCACACGTTATTAACATTTATTTCTGTAACTCAGTGGTAAAGTTATCAGTGTAAATAGCGTTATCCTTAAGAAAAACTGACACCTTATATTTTTACTTGTTTATAATTATGTGATGTTATGTGATTTATAGTGTAAATAACGATATCCTTAATTTAAAATATCATATTATAGTGTGATATTATATAATTTATTCAGTAAATACCGGCATCCTTAATAAAAAAAATTATCGCCTTATATTTACTTATTTATAATTATGTGATGTTATATAATTTATTCGAGTAAGTAGCTGTATTCATAATTAAAAAAATATCACCTTATACTGACTTGTTTATAATTATGCTTTATGATTTATAGTGTAAACGGCACTCGTTTTTGAAAATAAACTTGATAACGTTGTATACATAATGCAGTATCATTTACGTTTTCTTCTATTTTTTAATAATAATAATAATAATAATAATAATAATAATAATAATAATAATAATAATAATTAAACTTTATAAAATTAAAATAAACTGAAAGTACGCTCTAAATTTCCCGGAATACAGGTATTCTCTTTAAACGATAGTATGTAAGATATTATAAAGGAAAAGTTGAGTGGGCGCGAAATTAGGCTGATATTTTTGTATTAACTGAATACAAACTATGACAGGGTCATATCAATCTTTTTCATTTTCAGTCTATCTATCTGTCTATCTGTCTGTCTGTCTGTCTATGGGGTACATATCAATCTTCCTATTAATCTATACGAAGGTCCTTTGTTCGGTCTATCTATCCGTCAAATCATCTCTGAATGTCCGTCAGTTTACAGTAATTCATCCTGGTCTCTGTATCTGTGTGTGTCTCTGTATTTATTAATCTCATCTTTCAACACCTTCTTTTCAATGATTCGTTTTCACATCAACCCATTCAACCGTCAGTAAATCCTGAATCTACAAATCCTTCCACCAACCCACGAACTTGATCACTTCTTCAGTCAGTTTATCACGCAATTATCTCTCTCTCTCTCTCTCTCTCTCTCTCTCTCTCTCTCTCTCTCGATTTATAGACGTAAGAGATTAATGTAAAGAGACGGACAGGACGTCTCTCGGTGGCCTTGAACAACGTAGGCCTTCCCGTTGTAATTACACATAGATTACTGGTGACAAATGAAAACAGCTACCGAAATCTCTATGTCTATAGCCCAGTTTGCAAACAGTATTTCCCATTCTTTTTCTAAGGTTGATTACAAATAAAGCTGATAATTACAGATCTATTACATATCTAAGTTGTCTTGGAAAGCTTCTTAACTAGAGTTGTGTGTTAAAACAAATAATATACTATTTGAAGTGCTAGAAGAATTATTGTACTACGTTTTCACATTAAACTGATTTTACATGGAGATATTATGATCATGGTGTATAAAAATAAATCTTGCCTAAAACCGACTTTGTATATGACTGTGCGTGATGTGTGCGTGCAAAATATTGACGGTAGTTAGAAATATTTATGGGAACGATAGGTGTATCGCTGGGTTTTATCTTTTCTCAAGATAGATCTGAGATGTGTTTATTCGACATATTTATATTTCCCGCCGTTCTTTCTACGTCACTGGAAATCTTTAGCTGAAAATTGTTTCGTCAGTTTTACACTGAAATCAATGGCTGAAAAACGCAATCGTTTTGAAGAAAACTATAGCTTATTTTAATAGCTTTCATCAAAAGAATTTCACTGTTTTACTAGTAACGAAAATTAGGAAATATTGAACACAATACAAATGAAAATGAGACTAATTCCAGCTAACTCTCGTTACAATGCGGGTACCTGTGTGTGAACGTGGATTTATGTATTTTTTTTTTTTTTTTGTAGTCTTCCAGTTTATTTGTACCCTTTTTTCACAGAGGTTTCAACGTTTTTCTGTTTTACTGCTTTGCTGAATTAAACTAAACAAATCTAACAATTTTCTCAACATTAATATAAGCGGTCGAAATCAATCTAGTCAGCTACACACTTTTTTTCTCTTAAGTACAAATCTTTTTTATTTTCCGGTTTGCTGTCTTTACTTTCATGTTTTTATTTAACATTTCAGCACGTCAGGAAAAGACACCCGAAAAGGTGAAGATACCCTTTATTTGATTAGTTTCTACTTTGATTGGATTATATGTTTCCATTCTCTCTGAGTTGTCATAGTTGTATATTTTTATATATATATATATATTTTTTTTTTAGACCATGTTTTCAGACCTATATCAAACATTTGTAAATTCCTGGACATCAGTAAGAAACTTATGCACCTTACTGTAGTGTGAACTGTAAGCTTTGTGATTTTATTTGGTGCATAAATATAAATAAATAAAAAAGAAGAAAGAAAGAAAATGTAGGGGAAAAAAATAACAACACCGTTTATTTGAAGTTTACGTCAATGATCGGCTAATAAAAAAAAAAAAAAAAAAAAAAATAATAATAATAATAATAATAATAATAATAATAATAATAATAATAGCAATAATAATAATAAAAGAACCACATCGATTATATTTTAATAAAGGTTGTTATGTTCCTTTATTTATTTGTTTTGAACTTTTTTTCTTTCTTATTTCAGGATTATATTTTCGGAAAAATGCGGGATGATTGTCCGGACTAATTTGATGTTCGAAGAATCTTCTACAGAACTGGTGTAATCGTATTATCATGCAACAAAAAAGTTGCTTAAAGTTTTTCATTTTGTGAAGCAGACAGGTAGTAATATTTATTATTAAATTGTTAATGTGTTTCGCCAGTGTTTGTACTAATTTGAACAGTATAAGCAAGAAATGTTAAGTCTTAATTTTGTTTTACCAATCAGCCTAACAGGGGCACATTTTGTGTGGCCAGTAATTAAATTTGTTTCAAAAGAAATTGATATGTGTAGCGCACACCAAAGTGAACACCACAAATTAATTTTTATTTTTATTATTGTTATTATTATTATTATTATTATTATTATTATTATTATTATTATTGTTTATATATATATATATATTTAATTAACTAATAAAACAATTAAAAGAAAATGTACTCATTTTCTTTGACAGGTTATTTATGATTTATTATTTTTAAAGATTTATGTTAAATTGCTTACTTGCTCTATCCATTATTAAACATATTAAAATGATTTTTTTAACCATATTAAAGTTTATAATGGGTCGGGTCCTAAATGTTTTCATATTATTCTAGCTAAATACCTGTATAGTTCTATATTAACATTAAAAACTAATAAAGATCAATACAAATTTAAGAAAAATATTACCAAGTTATTTCACATGTAGACACTGTAAAATATTAATAAAATTATTATTTTTTTAATATTTTACACACACACACACATACACACACACAAACAGAATTTGTAATCATAATCACAAAAGATATTACACTCTCCATGCACAAAACACTACTAAAATGATTCTTTTTCTCCAAGAGACTGCTTTGTCAATGTGATACAACTGACCAGTACTGGGAGGATAAAGACCACTTCGTCCTTCCTTGACCATCTGTATTTGCCTGTCTCCCTCCTACACTGTCACGTTTATCTAGCTAAGTGTGTTAGACATGGTATGTATGTATGTGTGCGTGTGAATATGTGTTTTCTTATTGAGAGAAAATGGGTATGTATGTATAATGTGTGTGCAAGAGTGTGTATGTATTTCTGAGAGATAGATGAAAACTGGAAGTTTGATAGACAGACAGACACAGAGACAGACATACAGAGATATGTGTATAATGAGATGGATATATAATTAGTGAGATAGACTGACAGACACAGAGACAGACATACAGAGATATGTGTATAATGAGATGGATATATAATAAGCGAGATAGACTGACAGACACAGAGACAGACATACAGAGATATGTGTATAATGAGATGCATATATAATAAGAGAGATGTGTATAATGAGAAGGGTATATAATTAGTGAGATAGACTGACAGAGAGGAAGAGATAAGATAACAGGCATACAGACAGACACAGAGATATATAGAGAGCTAAGCTGATAGGCATATGTGTATGAGTAATAAAGTGTTAGTAAGTTCATGTGTTAGAGAGAGAGGATGGGTTTTTGTACATGAGTAAGTGGATTAGAGTGTTTATGTTGGTAAATGTGTCTTACAGATAGATGGATAGACAGATAGAGAGAGAGAGAGATAGACAAACATATTAGCAGGGAAGTAAATTCATTGGTAGAGAGACACAATAAGGACATTTTGGAGATAACATTATTATGAATGAACATAGGGATAGAGCAGTGGACAGAAAGCTGTTTGTTTGGATTATCAATGACATATTAATAGTAAAATAATTCCTAAAAGCTAAGAATACTAAATATATTTCAATATACTCAGTCTTTCAAGGTAATTTCTTTTTACAATTCAATATATTAAAATATTAAAAATATTTCAGTATCCATGCAGAGTCATTTATTCCAAAATTTACTGTCATTTTTAAATACATTTTTAAATCTGGTTTTAAAAGTCCAATAAAAATATTTTTCTTTAAACCTGCCTGTCTACATGAGAATCTCTCAGTTGTATATTTGTACATGTTTCTATCATCCTTTCTGTCTCAACTAACAAAACACACCAACCTCTACCCATCTCATTGTCAGTTCTGTTTATCTATCCATCATCTACATGTACATGCTGCTGTCAGTCTATGTGTGTGTGTTTTGTCATCTCTCTCTCTTGCTCACACACACACACACACACTCATAAACTATTCTGTTATTTTGTAAAGTATTTATTTCAAAGAATCTAAAATCTAAAATCAACTTGTACACAGTCCAATGTAATCAAACAATTATTATTATTATTATTATTATTATTATTATATGGTAGTAGTAGAAGTAATAGAAGTAATACTATTATTAAGACAAAAATCGAAAAGAGATAGTGCACGCTTTTCAAACAAATATGTAGACAAGATAAATCAATTAACAAAAGAATAAATAAATAAATAAATAAATAAATATGTTACGGTCTCGCTAAGTGAATTTTGTTCTTTTTCAGATTTTTCTTCAGCAGTGATAAAACTCGTTTGTATAGTCTACTCACACAGAAAAACGTTCAATCTCGAATATCATTTGGAAATTCCCAGATCTATTTTTGGAAAGTGCGCTTTTATAATTTTTACGAGAAAAAACGGAAGTTAATGTGAAACTTCTATTCTGTTTTTATGTTTCCATATATTATATTATATTATATTGTATTACATTACATTATGTTAAGTTGTACAGGACTGTTGTACGCATGTTATAACAATGAATAATCAAAATCCCATCTTGTATATAACTGCGACAAAACACATACGTAAGTACTCCATCTTTATTCTCCAGGAAATAAATAAATAAAGACAAATGATCTATGTAATATTTACAGATATATATACTATTTACGTTAAAAAAACACACAAAAAAACATGGGAGGGATACATATCCAAACACAACAACAACAACAACATATCAAAGAGGTATAACTCAACTAGAGTTCGGTAGATACAGCTCAGCGAAATAAAATATTTACTACTTCGCTTTTTTGTTGTTGTTTTTTTTTTTATTTTATTATTATTATTATTATTATTATTATTATTATTATTATTATTATTTGTTTGTAGAGAGCTTGAAGAAATTTAAAATTTTTAAAATTAAAATTTAACAAATGCCTTTGTAGTTAAAAAAATATATATATAAATATTTCTTCCTGCTATTTAACTTTTTTCGAGAACTGAGTGGAATAAAAAGAAACTGTGGAGTAGCTGGTAATAGATTATGAACTAAATTTAATAATCTCATCAGTGACTTTCTTCAAGCCTGTTAGACATAAAACATTGATTCAGTTTTTAAATTATATAATGGACTGTCAAAACCGGTCTTTTATTAGTCCGGATCTTTTGTAACGGAACTGATTCGAAATCCCGTCCAGCTATCAAAACGCTAATTCTGATTTCGGATGTAAATTGCAGAAGAAAAGAACAATTTAAATAGAATCACTTCTTAAACAATGACTGCAATTTGTTACGACACAAAGATTCAGCAAACAAAAATATCTAAAATACTTAACCGATTTCAGCCAAATTTAGTTTTTTGTTTGTTAAAAAAAAAAAAAGCAACAACAAAACCCACAAAACAAAAGAGAAGCGAGTAAAACGGACGAAGCCCGTCACACTTCACACTGACAAATTAACACAGGCCACGTTTGTTCTCGTTTTTCTAGCCCACCTCTGTTGTACACTCTAACTACACCCTCCAGAGTTATCTCCCCTACAGCAGAATTATAAAATAAACAACACTTATTACAACAACACTGTTATTATATTCTTATGTACTTTAGGGCGCACATTTGCAAGAATTTTCTTGTTGATATTTATTTCTTGATGCCAGAGTGATGTAAAAATATTGCACTCTTACTGTACTTTTAAAAAGTGAACTGAAAGAAATTAAGAGAAGAAATTTCATGAAATCCACTGTAAAAAAATAAACACATTAAATATTTGCAATACAGCTGAATAGACTGTTGGACACATATTTAAGTCTCTGTGTATTTAGGGTGTGTGTGTTCACATTAACATTTTTATTTATTTATTTATCTGCAATGTCTCTGGTATGTTTTGATAATAATGATAATTTTGATGTGATAATTATAACAGTAAATAGTCAAATAAATAAAGAAACAAAAATAAATAATACAATACTTTCAAATATGAACACATTCATTTAAATGAACTGTTGTAGTATATTATCTGCTGCACTGTATCTCCTATATCCAAAACTACTATATTCTATATCTACCTTATCCACAAATACTGTATCCCAAATCAACTATATTCCATATGTACTAGAGTCCTATAAACAAGATCCAACGTTACTTTATTCATACTTGATCTCAGAATGATCGATGTAGTTCTTAGTGGTACCTACAGGTGTGATTCCAAGTTATGAACACATACAAGATAAAATTACATCATTTTATTTACCTGTTGAGAGGATTTGCAGCTTTTATACATCTGCAGGTGAAACTATAAACAGACATGGATAATTATTTAATTTTCTAACAGTTTAAAATTGACTTTGATTTTTCATTTTATTTTCTATGTTACAACACATTTCAGAAACGGAAAATTCAAATTATCTTATAGACCTTCTAATTAAAATACCTATGAATTTATCCATTTAAATAAATTTACTTAATATAATTGTAAATGAAGAAACTATGATTATTAAGTACCTGATTTGGGTTAATATGTCAAAACAATATAAATAAAAATTATCCTCATAAATAGGAATTTGTTACTCCAGTTTGATAATGCTAGCTGAAATATTATAATTGAAAACTAAATAATTTGTAATATTTATTTCAACAAAAATAGTTTTTCATATGGCATATATAATTTTAGAAAAACTTTTACAAAATATAGAATTTCTGATTTATCCAGTAAAACTATATTAATAAAATATACAACATGAAATAAAAAAGAATACAAACACATTTGTTTACAAAAAATGTTTTAAATTAATATATAATTTGACAGACAAAGTAATCTGCAAAATACTAATTAAGTAAATTTCTAATTTCAGAGATTATCTTTCAAATACATGCATATGTAGGTTTACACCTTTCCTTCCATTTTGTATTTTATTAACATACTTTTACTGGGTAAATCTTTACCACAAGTCTTGGTATTTTATATTTGGGTTATATGATTAAGTAGATTATTCTTTCAAAAAAAAAAAATAAATAAATAAATAAATAAAAACTGTTAAAACACAGAAATATAAAAAATATATTTTAAAAAATAATAATAATATAAAACAAATAAAAAAAATCTTCCTTGCAATGAACACTTTTTATTATAAAACTTTTGTTTGTTTGTTTTTTTTAAACAAGAAATCAATGATTTCTAAGATCAACCATATTCATCTTCTTTTCAAATTTGTATCATAAGAATTAATGTCATATTTTTCACCATTGTTTGAAATACACTTTGAAATAATCATCATTTTCCCTATCATGTATTGTCTGAATGTTTTTATTTTTCTCACTCATTAGCATCATTTGAAATATTTTTTCTTGTTTAAGACTGCTGCAGACTTGACTGTACTTGGTGCTGTGTCTGGTCAAACATTTTTCTCACTGCTGTGACTGACTGAAAAAAGAGGCAGAACTGAATCCAGCATCTGTTTCATGATTTCTGAATCAGTCTGGCATCAACTATCAAAACTTTGATAGCAAAAACTCAAATCTTCATTAAACTTGGCCACGGATTTTCATTTCTGCTTTCACATGAACTCCATAAAACCATCCTAAAAAAAAGGAAAATAATAATAATAATAATAAGAAGAAGAAGAAGAAGAAGAAGAAGAAGAAGAAGAAGAAGAAGAAGAAGAAGAAGAAGAAGAAGAAAGAAGAAGAAAAACAACAACAACAACAACCTGCAACAATGATAATAATTGTGATATTAGCAATAAGAATAGTAATTTAAATAATAATAGTAAACATATCTACTGGTCTAATATTAATACTAATATTAATCAGAATAATAATTTTTATTACAATAAAGTAACACATGAAAAAATTGTATTGTTTTAAACTTTTAAATAGTTAACTGTCAACAATACCTGTAGCTATTGTAAGATGATGATGGAAGGAGAAGAATTAATACAGAAAGAAATAATTTTTGAAAAATAATTTTATAATAATTTGTTTAAACATTTAAAATATCTTTTAATAAAATACTGAAACAGCAACAAAATAAACATAAAAATTAAAAATGATGTCAGGTTGTTTCACATAAATAATTCATCAGAGGCACACACACAACATACAAACACATATTTAAATTGGTATATTCAACAAACATAACAAAGGAGTGAAATCTCAGATATAAATTTTGGGAGTGACAACAAACAAAAAACACAACAAATGCAGAGGGAAGAGGGCTTTGCAGCTGCTGTCAGGAGACAATTTACCGTCCCTTTCAATGAATTTATTATACACAATTAATCTTCAAAAATGTAAACAACAACTAAATTTCAGGATGGATGCCAAAATTTAAAAAAAATTCAGTTTCTTGACCCAACAATTCTTTTAAAATGAAGAATTCACTCCTTTAAGGTTTGTTGACTTTTTGCTGTTAGGCTAATATTAAAACATTTAATGCATCAGTATTCTTCAAAAACAATTCTTTATCTATATATTTTATACAAACTCATCAACTTAATAAAATATAAAATTTTATTCATTTTACATATTTTTAATAATTGTTCATTGATTTATTTATTTAGCTTTTTTTTTAAAAATCATTTATTAAGAAATATGTAGAAATCTGATCTTCCACAAGTTTCATCAACAATTCTTTTATATGAAGATTCACATTAAAGACAGACTTTTTTTACACTGGAATTGTTTCATTCAGGATGATATTTCTACTACCTGAATCAAAGTGTATAATTACTTGTTGTCTACCACATCAAGTCTACTATTTCAAGTCAGTGGAACCTCAAGTCTCAGATCCTAGGTTCCTTAGGTTTGTAAATTGTAATCTTTACTGTAGAGGTAATTATGTACTGTTATTTATCATATCCATCTGAATTCATTTTATTTATAAACAAACAACTGTGGTTTATTGTCAATCTCTAATCAACAGTAAAACAATGAATTTATGTAGCTATTCATGATCTTCCATGTGACCAGCTAGTGGTAACCAGTCTTCAAATGCAGTACTTGGTCACAACCACAAACCTCTATCAATTAACTGAACAGTGTGAAAAGGAAAATGTCTAAAATTGATGTAACTGGAAAAATTAGAAGCATTTTTTTTTTTTTGTGATTCAGACTTGAGTTTATAAAACTATATGTAGCAGATAGAGAACACCAATAAAATACTTTCCTTTCCAATGAATTATTAATACATTTTATTTAAGGGAAATAAATGAAGTTCCATAAGCCTATTGCAAAATGTGGTCACATGGCACTGAATAAAAATGGATGCAAAGTGAACTTCCAAGTGATAATATAAAAATAAAAACAAATGTAGACTAACTTTAGTAGAAAACAGTGATTATTTCACGTATCACCAGACTGCATGAACCATGTGTGTGTGTGAAATACTAACAGTCTGCTGGATTCTGTTATCTGCAACCTGTTGATGAGTCCTTCCATCAACACTCTACCAGTCAAAGTTTCTCTTGTGAGATCTCATGTGTCAAAGTTATACAGAAACTACACTGAGCAGCTACACCAACAGTGACACCTGTAAATATTAACAGTAAAATAAATTTAAAATTTAAATTCTTACACACACACACACACTCATATACACACACTCACACACCTGTAACAAAATATCTGTTTTTAGATTCTGCTGTAGAAAACAAATATTTATTTGTGACCATTCAGCACAAAATGGATTGCTTGTCATAAAGTTTACATTTTTTGTTTTTTAACTTTTCTAGATGAGCTTTGTCTTAGCAGTGAAAATTATATAAAAATCTAAAATATTGTTCCCAAGATATTAGTGATTGAACATTCTAACTTTCCATAATGAGATTCTTGTAAAACACAATTAAATAATAATGATTATCATTTAAGCATTTTCCATACCAACAACTATACCATATAAATAGGATCTGTAAAAAATGTCCTGATGTTTGAAGACAGTATTTATTCTGTTTTTGTACAACAGTTTATTTTAAAAAGAAATTCACAAAATATAAATTTTTGACTGAATGCATTAAACTAGAAATACCTGATTCAGCAGAAGTAATTTAATACTCATCAAACAACATAAAACATAAAATTATAAAAGGAGATCTTTGTTGAGAAGAAAAGACAATCACCACTATTTAAAGTCTTCAGCTGTATTTTTCTGTATTTTTTAATCATACATTAGAACATTTCCTTATACATAAAATAATCTCATATTAATGCTTCAACATTTTCAGCATTACAATCATTTAAAATATTATCTCATTGTGCAGAATTCCAAGCTTTCACAAAAACTGTGCTTGTAGCTGAAAGTTAGTTTGGAAAATGTGTGCACTCTTTTGACTTCTTTACATGATGTGCTGGTATTGAGGAATGAGAGGAAGGCTGTCATACAATCTACAGTTTACTGCCCTTTACCTTAATTTCATTACTGAAACTACACAATGTGATATCTGACTCATATCATGCTGGCTAGTCACATTTGATGTTTTTTAAAAATTAACATGCTATTGTACTATTTAATTTCTTATTATTTTAAAAATTATTATTATTATAAATAATCAAAAGATGTGCTGATAAAAAGAACTGTCAGTGTGTAAAATACAGTTTAAATTTGTGAATTAATAAAACAAAGAAACAAAACTCAGATGAACTGGTCACCTGTAGACTGCACACACAACACACCAGCTCTGCATGTCAGAGTACGAGTCTGGAAAATTCTCCCTCATCTTCTACCATTAGCACTTGTGTGATCTTTTTCTCTTTTCTAAAAGTGTGAAAATGTTTTGAGAATAGAATAAAATATAAATTTAGTTTGTTTTTTATTTTTTGTTTTATGTTTTGTTTCTTTGTTAACTTTCTTTAATTTTTCTGTATGAGAGTTGTTTCCCTTTCACCATGATTAACCCGTTATTTTATTATTATGTAAAGCAGTTTCAAACTTAAATAAGTGTGTTAAATACTGCAACTTTTTATCCTATGTTATTTTTACATTAAAGACAAGTGCAAATGGTTAATTATAAAACTGTTTACTTCCTAAATAATGAAACAATAAATGACTCAAGTACTTTTTTTGTTAACTAAAATTTTAGAGTTGTCCCACAATTAACAGTTGACTCTAAAACCCAATATATTGTAATTTAGAAAATTCACTTTTCTTTTGAAAAGCAAGTTACTGTCATAAACACAATTAAAAACATTCTTTTCTTGGACATGTACACACTTTTAAATGAGATAATAAGAATAACAAATAATAATAAAAATAAATAGCCATTTATAATATTTTATTTTAAAACAATTTTAAAAATCTGTTTTTCCAAAATACAACATTCATAAATGTTGTGTCACCAGATGAATTGCTGCTATCATTTTACTGTTACTGACTGTTATCTCTGTCAATAGAATAACATTAAAACCATTTTTCTCAAGAATCTAAATCAAATACAACAAGGTGTAACAAAAAGGGCAGTACCTGAGGTAAATGAAGATTTTATAACAGAGCTGGGATCCTTCCTCCAGTTTGTTCAGATTGTAGTCAGCCAATGTTTCACCAGAAATCTTCACAGTCAGGTAGACTTATAGTGTCTCACACCAGAGAACTGTGTGAAATAACAAAAATATGTGATATACTGAAATTTAAAAAACAATCACATTTAGCCATCATCACAGAAGTCATAAAACAAATCTTTATAATAATAACAATAACAAAATAAAAATAACAATAATGATAATTAAAACAGATAAATAAATTATATTAATAATAATAATGATGACAGTAAGAAGAAAAACAATAAACTGAAATCATAAATAAATAAATAATCCATTTAACGAAGGACCCTGTCTAATAATAAAGATTTTTTCATGATTTTATCTTTTCATTTTTCATTATTTTCCCCAATCCTTGACAATTTTAGGCTACTTAATTACATTAAATTCCTTATAAATGTTAAAGAGAAATAAAACTTTTGCCACACACCAGAGGAATGTGGTTTCAGCTGATTTTCAGATAATCCTCACAGGTTCTTGATAGAACAAAACTGGATTCTGTAAAAAAAAAAAAAAAAAAAAAAAAAAAAAAATTGTATCTGATCATTCTTTGAAGCTAAATTTTATATCAAACAACATTTATAATTAAAATAAACCATATATCTGTGATACTTAAGGATTGTCATTCTTATAAACTAAATAAAAAAACAAAAACAACTAACCTCTGAATCCAGTGAAAATGCAGGTGACATCACATCAGCAATAGCAGATCAAAATGCTGAAGAAGGATTTCAACTTTCAGTAACAAGCAGTCACAGTTACCACTGAACATAGAAAAACCTGAGTTGTATAAGCATATAACAAAATACATGCATAAACATACAATAAATGGTTATAGTTAAAAACTTTTATCTAATTATATATTTCTCTACATTAAATATTTAAATAAAACTTTTAACAATAAAAAAAAAAAAATGTCCTGAATATAAGACAATTATCTCTCTATTATTTGAACTTTTAGAGATCATACATTACTTTATTTTCATATCACAGAAACACAGACCAGGAAATACACATATTATTTAATATATCAAAACATTTTCTTTGTGGAAGTTTCTTACACAACCCCTGTTGAATATCTAGTACAGATTATTTGCATATAATGGATGCATCATGCATGTTCATAACTATAATGCAAAATAAATCAGTTTTTAAAAAACTATTTTAATTACCAAGTTATGAACTAAGCCAAGTAAAAATATCTGAAACATTTCAACATTCTGAATATAACAGTATCTGTGTCTTAATCTTATATGTGGCTCTTACTACAGAAATGGGGTTTATGGTTTTTCTGACAAGCCTTGATCCAGTTTCTTCAGTACACTCCTGTACCTCATCATGCAGCTTGAGGTCTTTGTAATCTACTTAAACACTGCAAACTCTGATCAGACTGGGTGAATGTACACTCTGATCTGCATCTACAATGGTAAGTCCTGTTTCTGCAGTCAGAACCACACATAACAATAACAACCCATTCCTCCAGTTAAAGGACACAACTGATTCATACATTTGTCAATGCACAACCAACTTTACAATCTCATCAACCAGTGACAATGAGTCTTCTGCTTCCTCACCTTCACCTACATAATTTTCAGTTATCCTTGTGTTAGTGGAGTATCAGACACTGAAATCACACTTACTGGTTCATCTGGTGTTGAGATTCAGAGAAACAGTGGCTTCCAGTTATCTCCCCTTGACTGGAAATACATCAGCTGTGATGGGTGATGTTTGAGCAGGTTTCCTAGGCTTTGTTGGAGATGTTGTCCTCTTTCTGGGAGTCTCGTCTCTTTCCTCTGCTTTTGAATGATTTAAGTGTTTTTCTTTGGCTGGTTTTAGCTCAGCTGGCATTAAAGGTTCAAATTTTTCTCCATGATCACTGACATTCGACTGTTGAGGTTGGTCACCTGGTGTGACATTCTTCAACTTCATGCTGTCAGAATGCTGTAGTTGAACATGGTCGGCTGCAGTGTCTGTGGGGCTCAAGGTCACCAACATTGAGCTGCTCATCAGCAAAACTTTCACACGACATTAACCAAGAAAGTGGACAACTTGCTTGTCTGATTCTGATTGGTGGGTGCCTCATCTGAGTAGATAAATAAATAAATAAACAAATCAATCAATCAATCAATCAATCAATAACTTACTGAATCTGATATTAAATAAATTTAAAAAAAACACAAATAGAATATTAAATAAAGAATTAATCAGTTTTCTTTATTTTTTCCCAATTCAACAAAGAAATCTATTATTTTATAATTACCACAACAAAAACAACAACAACTACTACTACTACGACTACTGCTCCTGTTGCCACAGCTACTTTTCATTTTACTTTTATCATACAATTTCTCATTTAACTGTCATATACTCACACTCCCTCCATTACTACTACTACTGCAACAACAAAATTACTATTAGTACTGCTACTACTACTAAAACTAGTACTATGACTACAGCTAGTATTTTTCTGACCATTAGCCACACAAGATACATTATGATCACAAAGTATCATCGGCTATAATATCACCTATTACTACAAAGAAGAACTATTATTATTAAGTGCTAATGCTATAACAACTACACTACTACAACAGTGGGTTGTACTACTATTACTAATATTACTATAACAACAACAACAACCTCTGCAGATGCGCTTGTTTCTGCCAGGTTAGTACAGATTCTTTGATGACATTTCTCTCCTGTGGCAAGCTCACAGAATCAGTTCTTCCTATGTACCCAGCAGTGGCTGAAAAACACCAGTCTTTTATTTATTTATTTATTTATTTATTTGCAGTTTATTTATTTATTTGCAGATATATAAAATATTTGTCTTTCTGACAGATACCTATATTAATAACTAATATTTTATTCTGATATATTTTTTTCAAATTACTACATTATAAGTATAGTAAAAATTTTAGAATCATCAAATTATAGTTAAAACTCAGGCAAAATTAATTCTTAATCCTGGCCACACACTCTTTTTTGTTGTTTATCTTTAGTGATATAATGAACAGTTCTACATAAATAATTAACATTAAACCAATACATAAATTTTCTTCTGTAAATAATTTTTCAATAAAATTCATAAGCATTTTCTAATACATCTTCCATTTTTCTAATTAATCCATTTACTGTTTTTAGTTCTTTAATAGAATTTAATTTCTGTTTTGATTTTTCTAAACTGAAACAAATGATGTATTTCTATCCATATCTAGATTCCATTGAGCTTTAGATCTTAAAATAGCACCATTACACTTACATCTCTCTATTAAATTTAACTTTTCATGTTACTCAAATCACAATGTCTATTTATAGCTAGTTTAGCATATTCTCATTTTAAAGCATTTTTTTATGTTATAATATTTCTTGTTGTATAATTTTCTCTTATTTGGTGCAAAATGTTTTATATTTTAAGTTATTTGATCAAAGAACAGGTTCAGTTTGTAACAAAGGACACTCAGAAGCATTATTAATTACTTCAACAAGAGCTTTACAGAAAAGTTCATCTTTCAACAATTCATTATTAAAAATCCAAATACCCTGACCTGTCTCTAAACAAGAAAAATCTATTTCAAGTGATAATAAATTGTGATCACTAACTGAGGTATAGGATATGTATACATTACTCATAAACTGTAATAAATTTCTAAAAATTAAACCAAGAAATCAATTCTTGACTGATTTATAGTTTTTTAAACAATTTCAGATCTAGTAAACTCTCTTTTATCTGGATTTCTGTGTCACCAAATATCAACTAAATTATAATTATAAATATCTGTAATTTATTACCACTTTTCATACTGAAAGTTTTATTATTAATGCCTAAATCTAAATTAGGATCTAAAATATCATTAAAATCTCCTGTCATTAATATATTTTTAAAATCCACAAATTTACATAATCATTTAAAAATAAAATATTTTCTGCAATATTATTTGGTGCATATACACTTATAAAACTATGTTCATCACCATCTATTTTAGTATTAATTTTTAAAATCCTGCCTGCAGTGTTGCAACTATCAAAGGTAAACTTCAATCTTTTGATATCAGTATTGCTACACCCCTCCAGTATAAACACTAAAACTGAATATGACAAAATTCCAATGTTTCCAGTACAATAATAAATTTCATAAATTCATTTAATAAAAGATAAAATTCAATTGTGGGCTTGCAATGTAATTAAAAACTCTCACAAAACTTACTTTCTGCTTCCTGACCATTCAGCAGCTGTCCTGTCTCTGTCAGTTTTATCATTTCAAACCAGAAGAACAGCTCTGTGAGAAAGGCTAAGAGGTTTTCTCGTATACTGTCTCGTGTGTACAGGAGATCCTCGTAGGTGAAATGGAAAAAGTTGATGGAAGATGCCGTTCACAGAATGTTTTGGTGAGGCGTAGATTATGTAAAGGATTAGCTATTCCTAACCCGTCTTTCAAACATATATCTGAAGAAAAAATAAACAACAATGAGGCAATTAATATTTAATAACACAGTAAAAGAGGTTAAGGAGGATGAAAAGGATGTGATAACTGACAGACAGACAGACAGAACAGACAGAGAGAGAGAGAGAGAGAGAGAGAGAGATTTGTACAAATTATATTCAAAACCAAAAAAAAAAAAAAAAACCGACCTAATAATAAAATATGAATTTTGTTGATTATGAAATATAAAATCAAAAAGCGCCCCAAAACCCCATCCTCTTTTAACTAGATATTAAGATTCATAAATTTACTTTATGCTAAATTTAAAGTTACCATGTGATTCATACTGTTTATTTACAAAAAAAATGTGTTATTTAACAAACCATGAAAACTGAGACACTTCAGACAACAGAGACGACAGACAACAGCTACTGTACATATGTCTCATGTCTTTTAGTATGTCTGTCATCACAGGAACAGTCACACTGTCTGAAGGGCTGGCAGTTCCAATCTGGTAACAGGAAAGTTAAACATTTTAAAATATGATGCTTCTTGTCTTCTTCTTTTGTTTTATAATATAGAAATTTACAACAAAATAATCATATTGGTATGAATGTAAGTATAGGAATGTGAGTGTGTGCCTGACAAATGTACATGGTAAAAAGTGTACTGTGTGTTTACAAGATACTAATGTAATTTGTGTGTATGTGCATGTCTACCTACTGATATATTATTAACAAACTGCAACCTCCTGCATTAAATTAAATTAAACTTAATTATGTTTAGAACAATGAGAAATATTTAAATAAAAACAACTCCAATTAAAAACAATGCAGCAGTACAAACTTTATTTAAGCAGACTATAATTGTGTCCTCAGTGCCTGATGGAAGTTCACTGGATGCGTTAAAAGTTGTAATTCATCTGAAAGTTTTAAAATTGCTTGTTCAAAATGTTGAATTTAAAGTATGAGGTCTCTTTATGCTATATGATAAATTATACAAAACATGCACCCCAAATATCATTCTCCTTCTCCCTCTCTCCCTGTCTCTCCATTCCTTAATCCTCTCTCTCTCTCATACATTAGTACATTTGCATGTTTAACTGCAATCATCATAATCCTTCGCCTTCTTTTCAGCTATCATTTAATAATCAAAGTAGAAAAATGAATACTTTAACTATACCTCAGCTTTAACTGAAATATAATTTACCAAAATATAAAAGGAAGAAAAGTAAATCAACTTTGACAGAGTCAAACTAACTCAGTTTAATAATAAAAAAAAAAAAAAAAATCAAATTTTAATATTTAACAAGATAATAATATAAATAAATAAATAAACAAAAACAACAGCATACCTGATGGCAGGGACAGCACATTCTTCTGAAACAACTTCACTGGCATATGCCAACATCAGCGCATCAATTAGAGCTATATGTACATTCTAAAAGAAAAAAGAAATAAAATAATAATAAAAATAATAACTAAGCAGTTATAAATAAATAACTAATACGTCTGTTATTATCAAAATATAAATTTAACTATATTATTCAGACAAAGTGTGCTTTGGGATATCTTCAATATACTTTGTTATTAATAAATAATGCAACATAATTATTATATTAAACAGATTACAAAACAATAGCAAATAAGTGAATTTTATTACACTATTTTATAATCAATAAAGAGTTTCTACAAAACTTATTTTACTCTCTAAGACACGAACATAAAATAAATTATACTCACAACTCAGAATGGTGCAGTTTGCATAAGAATGGTTTCTGTAACAGGTGATTCATCCTTCTCCATGATGTAAATTCCCTTTCTTGACAGATGTGAATAATAATACAGTGACCTACGAAAAATAGCAATGTCAATAGTAAATATAATGTTTATTTTTTGGAAGTACATGATATTTTTTGTTATCAATCTACATTTGTCTGATAAATGCATTTTTCTCTGCCTTATTATCGTTTGTGAATGTTATAATAAATTTATTTACATATGAAATTGCCAACATCTCTCTCTCTCTCTCTCTCTCTCTCTCTCTCTCTCTCTCTCTCTCTCTCTCTCTCAATACGATTATAGTTTATTATAGTTTATACGGTGAACACCTCTCTTTCTGCTTCTTTCACACATACACTGATACAGTGATACACATTACATCATGATCATGTTTACCTCGTTCCATGGCTGAAAATCTGCGCATAATCCGCATTCGATTCACGCTTGGATTCACACAAACATAAAACATCCCAATCCATTTGGATTCTCGTGAAATATTTCCAAAATTCTATTAAATTGAATAATCAACAAGTAAAACGTTACCGAATTAAAAACAAAAATAAACTGGCTGTCAAACATCAGTTCAAACTGGTTTGAAAAGCGTAGCATACATTCGAATCCGTGTATGTTCGAAACATCGTGGTTTATCGAGACTAGCCTGGCCTTAACCTAATTTTATTTAGTATTTAAGAAGTCATTAATTTGTTTATTCTCACAAAAATTATTATAAAATTTGTAGAAATTTATTCTGTATTCATTTCTGAACTAAAAATGAAATTAAGAAAAATATCCATAATAATTATAAATATTATTAATATTAATAAATAAATAATTGCGATAATAATTTTTAAGAAACAAAAAAGAACTGTTATAAATAAATAAATAAAAAATAAAGTAAATTAATAAAATAAAATAAAATAAAGTTAACTTAAAAAACAAAAATGCAACATAAAAAAATAAAATAAAAACGGGATAAAAAACAGTCATAACTATTCTTAAAAAACAAGGAACCCCCCACCCCGAAACCACCACCACAAAATAAAAACACTTCCTCATAGTTAAAAATTAAAGTTTAAATGAAACAGATATATGATTGTATTTTATTTATTTATTTATTTTTTTTTTTTTTTTTTTAATTATTATTAATATTTTTTGCTACCAGGCCTTTTTCTGAGGAGAACGGATTCTGTTGGATATATACAGAGGACTCGAATGTCTCCGTCTATTCGACCGAGATGATCCGAACGGTCCCGATCACTTTTCCGATACTGGGTCAGCGAGACTCGTGGTTTTGTTTATCAAGACTACAGTTAGCGCCATGCCTATCCGGTCGAGAAAGTTAGTGTTATAAACCGATGTTGGCAAATTCAGGTAAGCCGATAAGTCCACTTTATCGAACTACTAGCAAACCTTTTGTATGAAATAAATATTTGAGATTAATACTGACTCTTGTGTTATATCTTATAGAGAAAAAGGCGACTTCCCCATAACCATTTTACCATCCCAATCGCCGAAACGGAACTTTGGTCGCAATTAATTCTCAAACATTCTGACTTAATAATTTATAATTTTAATATTTTCGGTAACTTTTAAATATTTTTTTAATTTCTTTTTGTTTCGAAATTATATGTGATAAATTTTATAATTTTTTTTTTTTTTTTTTACAATTTATTTATTAGGCTTGTCAATGATAAATGTAATTTTTCTCTCTACAGGATAAACAAGCCTTCTGCTGACCAGAAAAAAGACCAAGGTTGACCACTTGACCATGAGTGTAGTGAAGCGTTCATTGAAAAACATGACTTCTCCAGTCCTGGCAGTTAAGAGAAATTTGTACAGACTCAGACACTGAGATGTGCTCAACATGTTTGTAAACAGATGCTGGGTATAATGGACAAATAATTCAGTTTACTACAAGATTTTATAAATTACTTAATGCCACCTGAGAATGTTTTAATATTAATATTATTTTAATTTTGTTACTATTAATTAGGTATGTTTAGTGAACAATGAGTTAACAGTGAAAAGACAGTGATTTATATCTATCATTAATTAATTCTATAATTATTGTTTGTTTATTTAATTTTTTAAATGATAAAATAAAATCATTATCATTTTTCAACTGATGCTGTTTTAAATGTTTTTATATTAATGTTAAATTGAGGTAAACAAAAAACTGATTAAAAAAATGAAGAAAAAAGAAACAAGTAAAAAACATTTTAAAAATAATAAATTACTTTTGTTTCAGACTGAGAATGTAGAAGTCAGGGTTTGACATCG